>PVHX01005994.1:0-10504 GCA_004024805.1 Geosciurus inauris
GCTCAAGCCTGTAATCCCAGCACTCAGGGAGGCTGAGACAGGAGAATCGCGAGTTCAAAGCCAGCCTCAGCAATGGTGAGGCGCTAAGCAACTCAGTGAGACCCTGTCTCTACATAAAAAACACAAAATAGGGCTGGGGATGTGGCTCAGTGGTCAAGTGCCCCTGAGTTCAATCCCCAGTACCAAAAAAAAAAAAAAAGGTCTGTGGGCCTGGGCAGGAAATGGTCAGTCCCTCAGCCCAGCAGGAAGGGAAGGCAGATGTGGCAGAGCTTGCTCGCTCATCCATGATTAGGGTTTTTCTCTTCGTACCCTACATCTCAGCCCCACTTCTCAGCCCTACCGAACTGAAGTAGCCATCCGAGTGACAGCATGGCAGTGAGCCTGTGGTCAGCTCCTTGTCTGGTTTCCTAGGCTGCTCTAGTGGTATTCCCGAGACAGACATGCAGGACTATGCTATAGGTCTTCCAAGTGCTTTCCACAGAGTAGAGGTGTCTCTTGGGGACATCCGAAACTATGAGGATATGAAAAAATCACCTGGAATCCAACTGTCCCACTGTGCATCACTGCTGGCGAAGGTGGGCAAGGGAATGGAAGAACAGTGTGTGGTTCACAGCCTGCTAAACATCTGCCTGCCCTATGTATGAACCTACGGGTGCCTGTTGGAGGCTGGTGACGTGTGCACTTTGTGTATTACCTCTCCTAATGACATGTGCTCTGTGTGACTGAATTGTTAGTGGCACAAATACCTTGTGTGAGTGTGTGTGTGTGGTGTGTGCACACGTGTGCACAGAATACAGTGGAAGAGAGTTGGAAAGCTTAAATCTTTCAAGCCAGTCCCTCTTGCTTTCCTCTTCCTACTTCTATTCCTTTAAAAATGGAGAGAGAGAAGTGCTTTATACAATGGTCCACCCTGAAAAAGCTATTTGATTTGGGGGTAGAAGGGGTTCAGAGTATATCTTCCCTGAGAGATTCTCTAAAAATTAAAAGCTTTATGTTCTTTTCTTCTCTTGGTTAAAACAAAGCAAAACTGGAAAAAGACTGTTTATAACTACTAAATGACTGTCCTGTTCCTAGATAGAAAAGTCCTTTTCCTGTACTTGGCCTTCTCTGTATTAACTTTTAGTGTTAATATGTAATGTAGAAATGTAATTGTTTAGACCACATTATACGTGATTGTAATTTGCTTCAAATACATACATTTACTGCTTCCCCGAGTAGTCCCAAAGAACCAGGCTTCTGTAGGAATCTTGACTGTAGCACCTCACTTAGCTTGAAACCCACCTCTGTCCGTCCATGGGCATTAAAGCCCAAGCCTCAAGATTACCAAGACCACAAGCCCCCAGGACAGCCATAGTTCATGCACTTAGCTTTCTGCCTCTTAGTTCCATTTTTGTTTTTAGACTCTGGAAAAATCCTCTTTCTATTTTTTAGGCATAGTTATAGTGATGGGGTTTCTGTTTTATCCTGGAGTTCTGGACATCTGGAGAATTTTCAGGTCTCTAGGCCACAACATTGCTTGAAAGAGGTTGTTAAGTGGGTTTCATCACACCCAGTGACCACAGTCAGGATCCTCAGGCTGCCTGTCATATTATTTTCAGAGCATCCTGGGAGTTCCAGGATTCATTAAACAAAAGTTGCCTCTAGAGCTGGAAACAGTTATTTAAGAAATGGAAACTTCCTCGGGATACTGAGGCAGGAAGATTACAAGTTCAAGACTAGCTTGGGCAATTTAACAAGACCCTGTCTCAAAATATAAAAGGGCTGGGGCTATAGCTCAATGGTAGAGCACTTGCCTGACATGAGCAAGGCCCTGGGTTCACTCCCCACTACTGCAAACAGAGAGAAAAGAAAAGGGAAAGTGGAGAAAAACAAAATGAGAGGTTCCTCCTTAGAAAAGAATGGAAAAATGGAGTGATGAGCTCCTACTGTGCACCCATTTATTCAGCGCACTTTGAATTTGCTGTATGCCACACCGCAGACACAGGCTGGTGTAACAGCTATAGTAAGGTAGCCTCCAATCACAGAGAGCTTGGAACCTAGGAGAGTAGGTAGCCCATAGGGTCAGAATGAGAAGTGCGATGGCAGATATTCCCCTGGGTGCTGTGGGAGTGCAGCCACCGGGGAGCCCAGGGAAGCTGCGTGAGAGGGGAAGGGAAAGAGGGGTCAGAGGGATACCCCAGAAGCAACTTGGTAAGGAGTAGCCCAGGAAGAGGCAGCAGCTCATGAAATAGCTTGGAAGGTAGGAGGAGCTTGGCATGGTTGTGCCTCTTCAAGTAGTTCTATCTGGAAAGAGTTCAGAGTACAAGAAAATAATGCAGAAGGGTGAGGTGGAGAGGGGACATGGCTGGGTTGTGAAGGCCTTCAGTCCACACACCTGGGGATTTACACTTTCTTCTGAGGGCTGTGGGGAGCCATTGAAGAATTTCAGCAGGGGATGGATTGGATCCTATTTAAACCTCATAGAAAGATTAATGTGGCTGTAATATAAAAAATAAATTGGAAATTATGGGGCTAGAGGCAGGAAAAACAGGCCAGAGATTGCAGTATTGATCTAGGTAGGAAATGATGGCAGCCTGGATTGCAGAAGTGGCTGGGGACGTGTTGAGCAGAGGGTATGAGAGCTCTTAAGAATGTAGAAGATACAACAGTAGTTCATTTCCTTAAAGAGAAAAAAAAAAAAAGTGGGGAGAGAGAGACTAAGTAAGTTGGTCATTTCATGTTCAAACAAACAGGTCATTCTGTCAGTCTCAGTGGTTTTCAGCATGTTTTTGACTTCTGACTCACCCAAGGGCTGACACCGTTTCCATTGTAACATCAGTGGTTGCAGATAGCACAGGGAGACAGCTATATATTTTACAAAAAATAAAAATTTCAGGCAATTTCCAGTGTCTTCCCACTGGGCATACCTGCCTGCCTCCCCATGGTAGAGAATCACTCATCTGCACAACAGACAAACATTTGAAGCAGAAATATAGCCTTCATTTAAAGTAAATAACAAGCTAAGCATGGTGGTACACGCCTGTAATCCCAGAGGCTGGGGAGGCTGAGGCAGGAGGAGGGCAAGTTCAAAGCCAGCCTCCGCAACTTAGCAAGGCCCTAAGGGTCTAAAATTACAATAGGGCTGAGGATGTGGCTCAGTGGTTCAGTGATCCTGAGTTCAGTCCCCCCGCCCTGAGTTCAATCCCTGGTACCAATCGATCAATCAATAAAGTCATAACATTTGAAGGAAGCTTTTGCAGGATGACGCAGTTCAGGTATTTTGCCCTACCAGATGCTAGCTTATTCTCAATAGAAACATGGCCTCATGTAAATATGCTTTCTTCCCGATGAAGTGACAGATTGGCCAGCATGTGATGAATTTGGGTTGTGTAGACAAAAATACCAGGTATCCCAGCCAAGGCATACAGTTTACTGTGAATCATCCACACCAACTTTCAGGACAGTTAGAGTCACAGAACAATTGCTCAGTTCCTTCCTTCATTTTCACAGTGTGGACCTGGCTTCAGATCCAAGAGTGAAGCAGCAACTCTAAGAAAGCAGAAACATTATAAATAACCCAGAGAACCCTTTTATAACAGCAACTGCCTGCTGATTTTGTGGCCTAACAGCTCAAGCAGAAAAGGATATAAATACAATATTGTGCAATGACTAATTACTCAAAACTCTGTGCATCAGCAGAAGTGGAACCTGTGGTTGATGCTAATGTTATCGAATGCCTTTGCTGTTTAATAATCTGGTAGCTTTATATTATCTAGCATGGAATTTTCACAGAGAACAATGATTTTATTTCAAGTACCTCTCACTGAAATAAAAAAGCAGCTGTTAAAAGATGAACATTTGGCATAAGATGTTCTAGCAAATCTTGTAAGATACTAAATCATATTGGATTAACTGTTTTCTGTCTAGGAGAGTAGAGTCACAAAGAAAAAAGATTGCTGATCACAGAAGGCGAGGCCAGTCTTTAGAACCACTGAATCACTAACAGACATTTTCGTTTTAAGTGCCATTTATTCACTAATATGTTAAGTTATTTATATACAAAGCGTTCATTAATGTGCCCTGAAGAATGGGCCCTTTTTTATTCCATTTTTAGCTCGTACTCAAAATTCCATTTCTCTTTCATTAATTATAGAATAAATTAATCCACCACAGACATTTTGGGCAGAATGGGGATTTGAGCCAGTTTTCATTCTCCACGGGCCTTTCTTCTCTGTGGCTAGCCAGACAGCAGAGCTGGAGAGGCTGTGACTGAGGGCTGCGCCTGCCAGCACTGCCACACAGGCCCTGCCTGGGAACCTGAGGAGGCAGAGCACATGTAGCCTACCCACTCCAGGTTGACAGCATCCCTCATATGTTCTTTGAGCTGGCCAGCCACTGGCCCAACTAGGAATGAACCAGCAAGGAAGTGACGTCATGACATGGTGGCTGGGCACAGCCAGTTTCAGTCTTAATGTGACATATTGACAGGGAGGTTTTTCATTGTTGATATAATTTTAAGTAAAACATGAAATTCTCTTCATTTTTAAATTATCAGGCAGCATGTAGACAGCTTTTCCTCAATTCCTGTTCCTGGAATGAAGTGGGTGGTGGGTGAAGTTTTTAAATGGAGTGAGGACTCTCAGAGATGACCGAGGATGGCTTATAATGAGGATCCCAGACCTGGGCGGAGGGGAAATGAAGAAAAGGAGAAGAGTCAGGCATGTCTGCTGAGCATCTCATTCAGTGCTATGAGACAGTGTGTCTGCCTTTTTTATGAGGTCTTTGGATGCGAGTGTTAGCTCAGGACAGCTTCATCACAACGCTCCACATCAGTGCTGGTGTGACTGGCCAGCTCAGGGTCCATCACCAGCTGATGAAGCTGAGAGTAGACCCTGAGTGGACACAAGCAGACCCAGATGGAGCCAGCACATGGCCTCTGTCAGTATGAACCATTGGCTGGCTTGGACCAGGAACCATTTGTCACCAACAGTGGGGCCAGATCTCTGACACGGTCAGCAGCACCACAGGGACATGCACTTGTGTGTGAAGGCTGAGGTGGCCAAACACACTGCGTCCAGCAGGGGGTTCTTTTGTCTTTGATTCCATTTTAGATTGCATCCCAGTGAGGCGATTATTGTGATTACCCGTACTCTTGCAAATGTACTAAATACACATAGGGCACTAATATATGAGAATCTGGAAGCTCTGGGGTGAAGGTTGGTAGAGTTTTTCTTGTTCTACAGTAGTTGTAATTTAATCAATATATTGAAAATGGAAAGGCCACTGTCATTTTTAATACCACTTACAGTCTCTTTGGGCAGTGAAACGGTGCCCTGAACATATCTCAGCCCTACCTTACTTTGATTTTACACTTGACCTCCCATTGATCCTTCTCTGTTCTCATCTATCTAAATGAAAGAAGACTTTAGCCCCATAAACCTCATTCTGGATAGAAATACATAATTCAAGAGGAATACTGATGTCAAAGAAGAAAAGGCACACCAATTTGTGTCAGCATTTGCTGTAAATTAAAGAGGAGTACAAGGAGAGTTTAATGTAATGTAGAGTTGAAATTAAAATAGAACCAATATTTAGGCATTCCTCCGCCTCTTTTTTCCCTGCTGTGACATGAAAGATTGACTTTCTCCCAGCCTAAGTATTCATGTATTTCATTTTTTTCTTTTCCCCTGGGATTTTTTCCCCATAAAATGTTCCATGTTTATCAATGGCATCTGAAATTGGACTTTTTCACTGGTTCCATTCTTAATCAGTCACAACAGCAAAAACCAGGGGAAGAAAGAGTTGGTTTCCCCCTCGTCCTCCACACCTTTCATGTTTACAACAGAGGAAGGACCTCTGCCTGCTCATCTGCAGTCATGAGTTGTTGATTCCCCTGGATACCAATTCTCTAATGTGTCGCCTCCATGGTGTCTTTCTTTTTCCAAAGCTGGAAAATCAAAAATAGATATGAACATTTCACAACATAATGTTGTGTATGGTGTTCACAGGAATCCTTTAACATGAGTCCAGGAGTGTCTGTCCCTGTAAAGCAGTCCCCGGTGGCAGTGTAGGGGTGGGAGACTTCACATTTAGTCCTATCCAACTGCCTTTGCTCAGAATGTGTTTGAAGCTCTTTAGTCAAATTTCCACTAGAGGTAGTCTTGCTCTTTATGTTGCCCATTGTTTTGGGTCAATAATGGAACTCCTGAGCTTGATTCATTCCCCAACTAAATCACTAGACTTGGTTTGAAGTGATTCAGTCTTTCCAGAAATGAGTTCCCCTAGAGAGTGATTCTTCAAGTGTGGCCTCTGACACCTCAAACTAGCAGCGTAGGCACCGCCTGAGAACTCATTAGAAGTGCAATTACTGGGTCCCACCTTGGATTTAAAGGATCAGAAAGCTTGAGGGTGGAGCCCAGCAGCCTTGTGTTAACAAGCCCTCCAGGCAATACTGACCTCTGTTCAAGTTTGAGAACCTCTGGTTTAGAAGATATGAGTTTGCTTCCAGGGAGGATATTCAAAGATATGCTACAATTTTTGATGGTATTCCAAAAAAGTTTCAAAATATTTTTTGGCAAAGATGGAAGACGCGTATGGCCTCCCCAGAGGACTGCTTTAATGGGGCTGTGCTTCCACCAAAGGCATCCTAATTGTGCCATCTCATCATTGACCTCAAGCTCTTACACTTGATTTCTCATCTGGAAAATGAAAGACTCACCCTCTACCTCACAGGATTGTAATGAGATTCAAATTGAATCACATCTGCAAACATGTCCTGTAAACCAGAAAGTGCTTTGTAAAAGTGAAAGTCAAATCACTCTGCAGGCAGGATTATGTGATGCCAGCGTCGTGGCATCAGGGATGTGAGTGGGGAAAGGCCTGTCAGCCAGATCCACCTTTTTGTCTCCATAGTGCCCTGGTGGATGGGTCTTAGATTCTGCCATTTTAGCTCACCAGTTGAGAAGAAAACCATTGCCTGATTGATGACTGCAAGAGGCTAGGAAATATAGCCATGCTCAGACATGCTCTTTTCTCTGGGTCTCAGGAAAGCTCTGAGGATCAATGAGGGCAGATGGTGTTCTGTTGATACTGAGGTGCTCATGCCCAGTACATGGCTCACACCAGCCATGGAAGAGTCTCTCCAGAAACCATCTACTTCAGGGCTATGCAAGGGAATCTTGAGACTTCAAGAAGGAAGTTTAGTGCTACACACTAATCTTTGCAGAGAACTGAAAAGAAAATCCCTCGAGCCAACCAAATCTATAGAAACTAAGATTTACAAACCAGACCAATCAATGTGTTTGTTAGGGAAGAATGTGGGTGGATTTTTACCTCAGAGATTAGCTTTTACAAACAATTTCACCATAGGAATTGTTGAACAGCAAGCTCCTGATGCATTTATAATTCAATTTGAAAACTTTAGTGAACATTTCTGAGCGAGAAGGAAGCTAAGCCTGTTGCCTCAGTGCTTATTAGGAATGAAGTTTTAATAACACGGAACAGTTCCCACTGGGCCAGTATCAGCTTCACTTTTCACACAAAGTGCCAGTTAAAATCAAGAGATTAGGTATGAATATAATTGGTTAATTATGGTTAAATTATTGGTTAATTGTAGAATAGTATGCTATTGGTTAACTCTAGAATTAAAATATGAAATGATTTTACTCAAAAATGCATGTCTATTTAACAAATCTGTAGGGACAGGAAGTAGATTAGTGGTTGCTAGGCCCGGGGATAGTGGGAAGAATGGGGAGTGCCTGTTAAAGAGCGTGAGGTTTCTTGTAGGGGAGATGAAATTTTCTAAAATAGATTGTGGTGATGGTTGCTCAACCCTGTGACAGTACTAAAGAACATTGAATTGTATGCTTTAAGCGGATGACTGAATTATATCTCCAACCTGTCTTTTTGGAGGGATCTGGGGATGTAGCTCAGTGGTAGAGCATGTGCTTAGCATGCACAAGGCCGTGGGTTCAATCCCTAGAACTGCAAAAAACAGCAGCAATAACCAAAAAAAAATATTAAATCCAATAGCCAGTAAATTGTATACCTAAGGGAAAAGATTGTGCCTACTGAAAAGACAAATGAAAATAATATCAAAACATTGCTGTGTTTTTCATACTTGATTATTTTGAAATAGTGATCATTTGAAATATATTGTCAGAATATTTGCTCTTTCTATTAATTAGAGTATTTTTAAAAGTGGACTCTCTCAGCCTAATAATTGAAATTTAACTATCATAAATTAAAGTGGCTGACCATAGAAGGCAAAAGCATGGACATTTGTGACATATTAGTTTGTCATGTTCCCTACAGATTTATTTAGAATGAAAATCAACAGCACTTACACAATAATGATATGAAATTTGGATTCTCACTGTCCATCTTGATGGTCACAAACTGCTCTGGTTTGGGAAGGTAGAGGTGGGGGAAGCATGTGATCTCATCATTATGAGATAAATACATGCTGATAAGAGAAGATGGACAGATTCAGATGTGAGCTGCGGAACTGGGCTCTTGTGTAAGCAGCGTCGCCTCCCCTGGTCTGTTCAGGGAGCCCTCTGTCATGTCTGCTCAGGAGGCAACCTCTGCCCTTTCCTGCCTTGGGAGGGTAGGTCAGCCACTCTGGTCTTCATCTTCTTGCTAAATTCCTCACTCTGGGGCTTGCCCAGGTCTCACTGGTAACCCTGGAGACAGTAAACTAAGGCAAACAGGAGAGGATTGGTTGGAAATATAGGAACTTCTGGCTCAATGGAAAGAAAGCCAGGGCTACCAGTACCTGCCCCGTGTGCCTTGCAATGTAGAGCTTGCTGGTTGGGGCGTCTTTGTGCACCAGAAGACCTGACTGGGCCACTGGCAATTATTTGGAACAAGAGGCCTTACTTCAGTGTTTCCCAGCCATTTTTTTTTTCATTATTAGCCCACTCTAACCCCAAGGAGCCTTTTAATATTTTTCCCCTAATCACCCTCTTTCTTCCCCCATAAATATCAATACCACAAATACTACACACACACACACACACACACACTCATGCCACATGGTTGCATACTGTGACCCTTTGAAAGCCACAAATTATTGTAATAACTAAACATTTTTTTCACCCTCTTACCAATTTTCACCCCCTTGGAGATGTGGCCCCAACTGAAAACACACACCCTAGATGAAATGAAGGCTGTAGGCAGGGCCTTCCTGCTCACCCTTGGAGTGAGTAGTCAGGCTGGTCACGTGGAAAAGGTGGATCAGAGAGCCTGACATCCATCACTAATGAGGATAAGCCCTGACTTCAAGTTCCAGTACTGCTAGAGGAATGTCCCTCCAAAATCACATTGTTCCCACTCCATCCATTCAGCCTGCCCATCACCCTCAGGACTCGGCCAACACCCTGCCCTGGGTGTTAGCCCTCTGCTCAGCAGTACAGAACAGAGTGCTGCAGCCCGCAGCAGCGCAGGGCAGGCGCAGGGCTCTCGGCTAGGGGTGACCCCCTCCCAGGCAGTCACTCAGCCCCACCCAGCTCAGCTCTGTGCCTCCACCCAGAGCCTCTCATCATTCACTCTCTGCAGATGAAAGCAAGAGACCTCCCAGGCTTCCCCAGTCTCACACCGATTAATGGGACCTTTATACTTTTCACTTTACATGGCTTCAATCTCCTCCTTACAACCTCTCTAAAGATCCCCAGAGTATGTCCTCTGACCCACAAGGGAGTGGATATCAGAGACCCAAGCACAGAGGGCCACTGACAGAACTGTCTGGAGCCTGGCCTCCCTTATGATCAAGGGCTACAGGGCACTGTCTTCTGCTTCTTCCTGGCCACCTTTATTCTTCTCCAAGCCAGGAACAGAAAGCCAGTCCTCTGCCCTAGGATCCTTCAGATGGTATCCTAGGATGGTGGCCCCCTGTGTTCCTAAGAACCCTGTCTGGGCCCTTCAGACCTAGGTCTTCACTCTAAAACCCTGAACACAGTAAGGGACCTCTGAGATGGTGCCACCTAGTCTATCTGCCCCCTACCCTCACCCCCCATTGCACACTGGCTCTGCACTGGGCCCTTTGACATAATTACCTAATTCAGTATTTACAGCAGCCCTCTAAGGTAGGATCTATTGTAATAATAAACAGACACAGAAAGGTTGAGTAACCTGCCAGAGGACACACAGCTGGCAAGTGGTGAAATCAGGACTTAAACCAGGTCTGTTTGACCTTAAACCCTCTGCTGCATTGTTCCAGTTGAGCAAACATCTTCCCAGTTGTGTGAGTAGAAATAAAAATGACAGAGGGACTTCACTGCAGGGAAAGGCAGTGAATCTACCATTCTTAAGATGACAGCACTAACAAAAAGAGACAGAGACAGGATTTAAAAGCTCTTTCTCTGCCACTTTCCCAAGGTTCATGACTCCCACACCTCTTGCCTGTGAGGAATGAATCCTTTGAGGACAAAGAATGACTTGTACTCTCTTGGGCCAAATCAGATAGTCGTGCCTCAGCCTCCTGCACCTAGGAACAAGGCAGACACCTCTTCTTAGAACTTAGACA
>PVHX01005994.1:10604-105749 GCA_004024805.1 Geosciurus inauris
GCCTGTAATCCCAGCACTTAGGGAGGCTGAGACAGGAGAATCGCAAGTTCAAAGCCAGCCTCAGCAATGGCGAGGCGCTAAGCAACTCAGTGAGACCCTGTCTCTACATAAAACACAAAATAGGGCTGGGGATGTGGCTCAGTGGTCGAGTCCTGAGTTCAATCCCCAGTACCACAAAAAAAAAAAAAAAAAAAAAAGAACTTAGACACCATATCAGAGCAGGACTGGCCACCAGAGTAGCCTAAGGGTGGGCTGTGGTAGCAGTTGGCATAACCCTCCTTGAACTGTTCCTTTTCTGAGGAAATTTTGAGCCAAACCCAGTGCAGACAGCAAGGCTGACCCTCTAGGTGGGATCCAGGGTCCAAGCATGGTGGTGGAAGGTACCAGGGACTTTCACTCTCTCCCCATTTCCTGAACCCCCTGCAAGATCATTTTTTAAGAAGAAGCAGTGCGTTGGCTTGGGATTTAGTCATGTTTCATCATTTGCTTTTCCCTGATCTAAAACCACAAGGCTGGCCAAGGAATTCATGGTCTGTGTGTAGGCTCTGAATGGCTTTGTGCAGGGAGAGGTTCTGAAAAGAAAAGAAAGTGGTGTCTGCTTGTCAGATGGAATGTGTGAAGGCATCGGAGAGGAATGCACGGGCTTTAACTGTGAGGGTCCCTTGGCAGTGTGGGCTCTGAATCATGCCGCGTGGGCTCGGATTCCTAACGAGTGAAGCCTGGGTGATGACATCATTCCTGCAAGATCGTCTGGGGTCTGTTGTGCTGCCTGACACCATCTCACCTTGGGGATTTTCATCACATGGGGTTTTTCCCAACCACCCTTAATGCCACTTTTCTGTCAACTGGAATTGGCCAACCAGGACTTTCACAAGCCTGTCCTGTGCCCTCCCTCCTACAGGGCGTTCTTGGGACAGAGTGTGGTTCTCGCCTGATCACTTGGCGTCCTTCCTGACAGTGTTTAATTCAATCGGCACGTATCTCAGACATGGGCTGGATGGCGCTGTGTCTCAGGATGTGGAGGTGATGAAGACTGTCCATCTTCCTACCTACCCTCCAAGAGGAGGACAGGGAACATGGAGGGGGCTAACTAACCTAGACTGATGGGATTGGTGAAAGCACAGTGCTTTGAACATAGTGCCAAGTAATAAATATGTAATGCCTAAGCTAATGCCTGAGTCTTAGAAAACAAGTATAGGAATTAGTCCAGGGAAGAGTGTGCAGAGCCATCTCCATGAGCAAAGACCCACAAGTGAATAGGAAGTAAGAGGTGAAACTGGAAAAGTGGTTCAGGGAGCTATGCGTGCCGTGTTAAGGAACTAAAATTTTATCCTAAGAAAGATGAGAAACAGGGGCTGGGATTGTAGCTCAGCGGTAGAGCGCTTGCCTCGCATGCGTGAGGCCCTGGGTTCGATCCTCAGCACCACATACAAAGCAATAAAATAAAGACATTGTGTCCATCAACAACTAAAAAAATACTTTAAAAAAAAAAAAAAGAAAGAAAGATAAGAAACATTGAAAGGGCTCTAGGCCTGGAATTGAGGAAGCCAGATTTGCAGCAGTGTAGAGACAGATTGGAGGGGTCCAGACCAGAGGCAGGAAGGTAACATCCCCTGGAGGGGATGTGAACATGAGTAGGACTGTGAGTAGGGATGGAGACAAGAGGACAGACTGGAGGAGTATTCAGGTTTTAAACGTGGTAAGTGTGCAGGAGAGAGGAATCCAGAAGACCTCTCAGGTTTTCAGTATGGAGGTCCCATGACTGACAGGATAAAAAGAGGGCTGTGCCATCCGTTTGGTTATGATGCATTAGAGTTGTCTACAGAAGACATGAGCCCGGTGGAGAAAGTTTACAGGTAGATGCACAAATCCAAGGACAGAGGAGCCTGGGCTAAAGATATGGGTGTATGACTCATCATATTATAGCAGTTGAGACACCCAGGAAATGATGAAGAATGCGGAGGAGAGTGGGCCTACCACAGAGTCCAAGAGAAACCAGTACCAGTGGTGTGGGGGGAGAAGTGGGAGCCCATGACAAAGGCAGAAGGAAGGGCCAGAGAAATGCAAGGGAGCCAGGGGAGTCCCGTTCTGCTCTGTGCCTTTCTCCCTCCTGAAACTTCACCTAGGCTTCTGTTGATCATATATAAACTCTTTTGCATCCTTAACAACCTGTGAAGCCCTGGCAGGTGAATGCTGTTCCTAATCCCAAAACTCATTCATTGCAGCTTCTAGCCATCCCTTCTCTACCCTCTTGTAAAATTCCCTGCGTCCTTGAGGCTTATGCAACTGAGTTATAGCACTTCAACCTCATTTCCTGAACATTCTCTGTTTATCTGAGACTTTGGTATCTGCAGCACCATTTTTCTCTCCACCCCAGTGCAGCCATCACAGAGGATGACTTTAGTACCGTGAGGATGAGCCATTTCCAAGTTCCATAGTTCTCAGGTGCCCCTGCGTCTGAGGACTCTTCACCTCCACCCCACTCAGCCTCCCACTCCCGTGATGACCCAGGACTGTGTTAATAACTGCCTGCAACTTCTTCAGTGCTGTCGTAATAAACCCCAGATCCGACTCTCTGACCACAGCCAGCTCTCTTGCCTCTTTTACAATCTTCTTCCTTTCCTTGGCTCCCTCCATTTTCTCCTGCCCTGTTGAGCCCCTTCCTTCCTTACCCAGGTTGGACTTCCTGTTTGTTCATCTGAAACATTCTTTCCTGAAGCCTTTGATTTCTCCGAGCCCCTGCTCATCCCCTGCACCAGCCCAGGACAACTCTAATTCACCTACTCTTCTCTGCCTCTGCCCCAAAATCACACAGAAGAAAATGGGCCCCGAGAGAAGGACATGACGAGAGATTCATGGTCTTACCCTCCAGTGCCTGTCATTCTTCCTCACTATGGAAAACATAAGCCCTTCCCATGTAGAAAAGAGAAAAATTGATCAGTAGCCAAAAATCACAATCTCTTGTCCTCAAAATAGTTTCTCCACCTGCTGTGTTGCCAGACTCTCACATAGATGACATTGGTACAAATCTTGACTGCCATTTACCACCTTTTCTTTTACACTGGACAGTTTGTTTAATCTTGGATTTCATTTCCTTGGCTTTAATGTAAAGACCCCTCAGGGGTGCTGCTGGCCTCTCTAGCACTTTGTACGCATCAGAAGATGCCCCTGTGTAGGCTCACAGCTTGGTGAGCCAAGCACGTCCTGCAGGCACACACACCCTCAGCTGGGTACCCTCCTACAGTGCCACTTGGCATAACCATCCACCACAATTCACAAGGTACCTTCCTTCCTTTCACAGGGTCCTTGTGAAAAATAAAGGCAATAACATGGGAAGCACCCTGAGGAAAGCCTGGCTGAGCAGGACCTCAGAGCCACGGCAGACCACTGTGGGTGGATTAACATGCGGGCATGCCACGCTGGCTGGCATGTCCCGTGATTTTCAAGCATTTACTGCCCAGCTCCAGAGTACCAGTGTGCGCCTCTCTCTCACCAGAGAGCAGAGCCCAGAGTGATGAGAAGGGATGGTCAGTTCAGTGAGGGCTCAGACCACAGTCATAGACAAGGGCCCCAGGAAGGCAAGGGCAGTGAGAGGGAATGGGGAGGTGGGCATTGACCTGACAGTCTACTAGGAGGAAGAGAAAGGAGAAAGCAACCTCTCCATGGTAACACTATCTAGGGGGCTAACAGCAGAGGCCACCCACCTAACCCTACACCCCAGATTTGGGGTGCTTTTTTTAAATATTTTTTTAAGTTGTAGATGGACACAATGTATTTATTTTATTGCTTTTTATGTGGTGCTGAGGATCGAACCCAGGGCCTCACGCATGCGAGGCAACCGCTCTACCACTGAACTACAATCCCAGCCCCTGGGGTGCTATCTTTAGGAGCTCCCATCTCTCAGGTTCTGCCCTTGGAGTCATCTCACCAGCTGCTCCTGAGTGTCATCCCTGCCCCACCAGCCCTGTCCGCTGCCTTGAGCCCCCTCTCCACTCACCCTACTAGATGGCTTAGCATGCTACGGGGCATGTTTTGCTGTCCTTTCCAGCTGCCTGCATGGATACCAAGGATCAGAACTTCTCAGAACCCAGGAGTGTGAAGGCCCTCAGGAAAGCAGGGATTTCAGAATGCCACATCCATTCTGAGAGCAGCTCTTCCTTAAGAGGAAATCATTCTGAGAAGTTGATGAATAGTAGCCACATGGTTAATTGTATGAAAGAAGATGGATTATGCCATCACCCCTTTTGGCACAAAAATAATTTTCAGTAAAAGGTTAAAACCATCATGTTGTATCAATGAGAACTGTTCCATTATTCCAAGAATGATTGATTGGAAAGTACTTTACTTACAAGAAAATCACAGTGATAGAATACAGCTTCCACTTTTAAAGCACTTTCTATTAAAAAAAAATCATACCAATGTATAAAAATAGTTATACTAAAGATGTGAATCAACAGCCCCCGAAAGCCTTGTGGTATAAATAGATTCAACAATGGGACTACAAGGAACTCTGGGCCATGACAACCTAACCTCCATTTTCACTAACAGAAAAGAAGTAACATTGTTTCAACTTGGGCCACTTGGGAAGACATCTCGGGAAGAAAACATGGTGGAACTAGGACCACTATGTCAGGTCAACTCAGAGCACTGGGCGAGGCAGTGGGAGAGACACGGGGGACAGAGATATGAAACAGTTTTCAAACTGTCCCATGTCAGAGGCCTGTACAAAAAACAGGCAGGACAATGTATTCAGGGTGCTGAGAAATATCAAGAGATGCAAGACACTTAAAGAGACTGGTGATTCCTTCCTTTGGTCCTTCCTCTTTGCTGCTTGCCTCCAACGAACATGTACAGGAGGTATAAGATGAACAGAGCAGGGAGTCGGCTGGGTCTGGATGCAGGTTGCAGCTCTGCCGTTTACTAGCTGATGTGATCCTGGACAAATAATTTAGTGTCATTTCAGGGGAAGTGGGACGGTCATTGTAAAGATGAAATGAAGCCAGTATTTGCGTGTGCGTGTGTATATGCACATGTGTGTGTATGTATATATAACACCCAGGTTGCTTCCTACTGCAGAGCGAACAGTAAAAGTTACTTACCCTATCACTCCTCTGCAAGGAGTAGAAGTACTTTTTCGTTCCTTTCATGCTTCAGTTTCAAGGACTTTTTCCGTTGTTGGATGTAATGTGGCTTTTCAGATGGGTCTTCATGTCTTTGACCTGTTGGCCCCTGTCAACCAGGTCCTACTCTACATCTTTGTGTTTGGGAACTTCATGACCCAACTGCTGCCTTTTAGAAAAACATGGAACCCCCTGCATTTCAGTTCTGGTGAACTCAAGACCAGGGCAACTAGCAGTGGTTCCTCAGCAAGCATTAACTGAATGTTTTTTATCAAGGAAAGATGGAGACAAAACGTCTGACCTCTCCTAAGAGTTTAACACATGGGGATTGCCTCAATTCCATTTTTTGGTTAAAAACAAAGAAACTAGCTATAGTCCTAACATGTTCCTACCATCACAGCCACATTTGCCACTAACATTTCTAATCTCATTTTTCTGCATCCACATCACACCAGGAAGTGTTCCTCTCAGTCCCTTCAACTTCCAGGTGGGTGCCACTGCCTGGTCCTGAGTTGCAAAGGAGAATCCTCAGTGAGATGGGCTGTTCCCAAATGCAGCAGGAGGCTTTTCTCAATTCGTTTCATACTTGTAGCAGATATTGCATATGATTTTTAAAAAGAGAAATCATTCAGAGACAAAAAATTAGCCCATCTGCAAATTCATGAAGAATGACTGATGATGATTCTTTTAGTTCTTTATTCTTTAATAGTTTTTAATTTTAAAAGATAAAACTTTAAAAGTTGCAGTAATCCCAGATACTCTTAACCTAGTTTCACCAGTTGTTAGCATTGTGCCACATTTGTTTTATTATTGTATTTCAAAATACATAAACACACTTTTTTTTTTCAATGAACCATTTGAGAGTAAGCTGTGGACATTATGACTCGTTACCTCTTAATACTTCAGGATATATCTCCTGAGAAGGACATAAAAACACTACAATGTGGTTACCAAATTTAGGAAATTTAACCCTGAAGTGATCTTATATGCATAATCCCATAATGCCCCAATAATATTCTTTATAATTTTTTTCCAAGAGCCCATCAAAGATTATATGTTACATTTAATTGTCTTGTTGCTTTAGTCTCCTTTAATATGAAACAGTTTCAATTTTTTTTAATGTTTTGTGCTGTGGGTATTCTAAGAAATCTGCCTAGCATAAAGTTACAAAGATTGTCTCCTGTTTTCTTCTAGAAGTTTTGTTTTTACTCATTAGGTCTACGGACTCATTTTGAGTAATTTGTGTTTTTACATATGGGTATCCATTTATTCCAGCACCGTTTGTTGAAAAGACTGTCCTTTCCTCTATTCAATTACCTCTATACCTTTGTTGGAAAATAAACTGATCATATTATCTGTGGATCTGTTTTTGGACTCTCTGGTCAAAGTGACCAACATGTCTGTCCTTATATTAGTATCTCACTATCTGATTACTGTAGGTTCTAATAAATCTTGAGATCAGATAAGTTACATTCTCCAACTCTGTTCTTTTTCGACATTGGCTCTTCTAGGTCCTTTGCATTTCCATATAAATTTTCAAATCAGTTTTCAATTTGTCACAATTGCCAGTTGGGATTTTTATTGGAATTGTGTTGAACCTATAGATCAATTTGGGCAGAACTGACATCTTAATAGCACTGACTTTTCCAATCCATGAATCTCACCATTCATTTAAATTTTCTCTAATTTCTCTTCCCTTCTTTAGCAAAAGTATACAGATCTTGCATGTATTCATTTAGATTAAGTCTGGAATATTTCAAATTTTTATGCTATTGTAAATGGTAGTTTTGAGAATTTTGATATATTGTACACTATACAGAAATACAATTGACTTTTTATATTGAACTTGTACTGTTACTTGTTAAACTGACTATTTCTAGTACTTTTTTTACTGGATTTCTTACGATTTCTACATAGGTCACTATACCATCTTAAAATAAAAAAGAGTTTTGCCTCTTACTTTCCAGTCTGTACATCTTTTTTTATTGTCTTTTTGTACTGGCTAGGGAATACAGTACAATAATTGATAAAAGCAGTGAGAACAGACATCCTGGAATTTTCCCAATGAAGAGGAAAGTACTCAGTCTTTCTCATGAAATATGACATCTACTGTAGGTTTTTCATAAGTTCTGTCAAGAAGATCAAGTTACACCTTCTATTCCAAATTTCCTGAATTTTTCTCATGAATGAATATAGAATTTTGTCACATGCCTTTTCTACTCCTAGTTTTTTAATATATTGAATTATATTGATTTTTTTAAGTCAAGTCAGTTTTGCATTCCTTGAATAAATTTTACTTGGTCATGATGTGTTACATATACAGATATATAGATATATAGACATATACAAATATATATGTCTGTGTCTATCTAAATATATACACATATATATTCAGTTTGCTAAAAAATTTAAGATGTTGCATCTCTATTCATTAGGGATATTGATCTGGTTTTTCTTTTCTTGCAATGCCATTATTGCCTGATTTGGGTATCACGGTAATAATGTTGGCCTCATAAAATGACTTGGGAAGTATTCCCTTGACTCTTCTATTTTCTTCTGAAAGTTTGCATAGAATTTGTATTATTTCTTGCTTAAATATTTGCGAGAATTCTCCAGTGAAGACATCTGGCCTAGAGTTTTCTGTGTGAGGAAACCCCTCATTTTTAAGATAGGAAGAATTTATATCTTTGCAATTTTCTAACAGCACTGTGTACAACTGAAAATGAAAGGAAATCAAGTTGTAAAAATCCCTGTTGTCTGAAGATGCTTCCAACACACACACTTCTACTAACACTGTGCTTCCTTGGCCTTAGCAATATTGAAAAGCAATTGAGTGTCTTCAACAGAATGTTTTCAGATACATTTTTTTTTTAATTCTGAGCCAGGCACGGTGATGCATGCCTGTAATCCCAGCAGCCTGGGAGACGGAGGCAGGAGGATCGCAAGTTCAAAGGCAGCCTCAGCAAAAGTGAGGCACTAAGCAACTCAATGAGACCATCTCTAAATAAAATACAAAATAGGGCTGGAGATGTGGCACAGTGGTTGAATGCCCTGAGTTCAATCCCCAGTACCACCACCACCCCGCCAAAAAAATGATTCTGATTTATTGAGACATAACATTTGCTCATCTTTATGGGGCACGTTATGGTAATTCATTCAATACAGGTACCTAATGTGCAACAGTCAAATCAGGGTAATAAGCTTGCCATGTCTTCCACTACACATCATTGTTATGTGTGGGGAATATCATACTCTTCTAGTCATTTTGAAATATATCATAGATTGTTATTTTTTTTTTAGTTGTTGATGGACCTTTATTCATTTATTTATACGCGGTGCTGAGATTCGAACCCAGTGCCTCACACATGCTAGGCAAGTGCTCTACCACTGAGCCACAACCCCAGCTCATAGATTGTTTAAACCAGTAGTTACCCTGCTCTGCAATAAAGAACGAGAAGTAATTCCTCCACTCTGTTTTGGTTCCCTTACTGAACTTCTATCCAGCTCTCCTCCCCAGTCCCTAGTGACCACTCTTTCATTCCTTCCTTCTACTAGATTGACTTACTCATTTCCACAAATGAGTGAGAGCATGTAGTAATATACATTTTTAAACTTTCTTAAAAATCTTGTCTGTAGCCAAATAAATACCCCATTATCTAACAATTAGTTTTAAATATTTAAAACTAATTTCTGTCCATGTTAGAATGTTTCTCTTCAGCCCTGTGCCCTGCTCCTTGCTGAAAGGTCAAGGTGAGCGAGGCAAGAGTCATGGCTTACCTAGTCATTAAACATTTTTATTATCTTAAATTTTTTTAAAAACTTACAATCTTATAACAAACAATATAAAAGTACATATGGGGGGAAAATACTGACCCCATAGCTTGCAAATAAGAAAAAATACAATAATTTGATACATATCTGTCCTCATTCTTAAATACATACGTACTCATAATGTAAGTATTTATCTTTTTTTCCTTCTCTCATTCCCCCCACGGGATTTTTTTTTTTTAGTTGTTGATGGGTCTTTATTTTATTCATTTATTATTTATATGTGGTGCTGAGGATTGAACCCAGTGCTTCACGCATGCCAGGCAAGCGCTCTACCACTGAGCTACAGCCCCAGCACCCCCCCATGGGATTTTTATGCTCAAATATCTTGTGGCTTAACTAAAGGATATGTCTCCACATTGCTAACATTCTTTTTTTTTTTTTTTGTTTTGGCACCAGGGACTGAACTCAGGGGCACTTGACCACTGAGCCACATCCCCAACCCTATTTTGTGTTTTATGTAGAGATAGGGTCTCACTGAGTTGCTTAGTGCCTTGCCATTGCTGAGGCTGGCCTTGAACTCGCGATCCTCCTGTCTCAGCCTCCCTCAGTGCTGGGATTACAAGTGTGAGCCACCGCGCCCGGCTAACATTTTCTTATTAATAACTGCATACTTTTCCATATTAAGAATCTATCAGTTTATTCATCTATTCTCCTGTTTCACAGACTGTTTCTAGTGGTTTCCTTTGGAAACAGTGCAGCAATAAGCATCTTTGTGCATATATCCCTAAATTATAGGAGCTTTTACTTCTGCTGAAGAGTCTCCAGAGCAGGATTGCCAGACCAAAGGGTGTATACATTTCCTAGTCATTGAGCACATTTTCATGTGTTTATTGTTTATAGTTTACATTTCC
This sequence comes from Geosciurus inauris, assembly GCA_004024805.1. Taxonomy (NCBI): domain Eukaryota; kingdom Metazoa; phylum Chordata; class Mammalia; order Rodentia; family Sciuridae; genus Geosciurus; species Geosciurus inauris. The sequence continues at coordinate 20,407 of PVHX01005994.1, forward strand.
TTTTCTGAAACTACATGTCTGTATCTTTCTCATTTTTATCCTGGATTTATCTTTTTGCTAGAAGCTGAAAGTGTTCTTTGACCATTAGGGATGTCACATGTATTGGAAGAATTTTCATCAAATCTGTGCTTTTGTACATTGATTTTATTCACAGTGTCTTAGGACATATAATTATTGTAATTTGAAAATTTAAAATATTTCTTTTTTTTTTTTTTTTTTTTGGTACTGGAGATTGAACTCCAGGGCATTCAAGCACTGAGCCACATCCCCAGCCCTGTTTTGTGTTTTATGTAGAGACAGGGTCTCACGGAGTTGCTTAGCGCCTCGCCCTTGCTGAGGCTGGCTTTGAACTCGTGATTCTCCTGTCTCAGCCTCCCTAAGTGCTGGGATTACAGGCTTGCGCCACCGCACCCAGCTTCCCTTTTTCATTATGAATTTTGAGGTTTACTAGTTTGCTTGTGACCTCACTGCCTGGAGTTATACAAATACGCACCTAAACTTTCATCTTATTATTTTACTGTTTTATTTTTTACGTCTAACCTTTAGATTTACCTGGAATTTATTTGTATGTAACATAAGGAGAAATAAAGACTTGGAATCTTAGAGTTTGCCATTCCTCTTCATAACTTGTAGCACTGTCCATATCTTGTAGGTCAATGGCTTTCTTATGGTATTTGATAATATACCCTCCATGCAGCTCATAGTTCCTCTGGTTTCAGACCTTTCTCATGTGCCACTGCTATGCCAAAATAGAAGTTAGTTAGGAATGATGTCTTTCTCCGTTGCATCCTTCAGGCAAGAGTGGTGAATGCTGCAGATCACTGAGGCATGCAGGTAACACTTATGGAAGCTTTGCTCTCACTCCTTGGCAAGTGTAACATTGACTACTTTATATGTAAACAAGGGACAATGTGGTTCTCCTTAAAGTCACTCCCTGAGCTCGCTCTGTTCCTTCCTTCTCTGGGGTCTTTATTCTTTTTTTAAATATTTTTTTAGTTGTTGATGGATTTTTATTTTATTCATTTATTATTTCTATGTGGTGCTGAGGCTCGAACCCAGTGCCTCATGCATGCTAGGAAAGTGCTGTACCACTGAGCTACAGCCCCAGCCTTGGGGTCTTTATTCTTTGAGGCCTGCCTTCTTTCTAGAACTCTGGCTCATTCTGTAAGGACTCCCTGCAGGGAGGATTTATTCTAATGCTTTCTTAAAATCTGACTGCGTGTATAAGCCCTGCCACTATTTAGTATTTGATGCACAGTGGATTTTGCTTCTTTTCTAGTACCCATCACTGTGCTGGGCACATAGCTCATTGAATACTTCAGCTGCAACTAAAACAATCTCACATGCCAATCAAGGATCTTTGTAAAAGCTGAAGAACAGCCTCAAGGTTTGTCATGAAAACTCTTGGGTCTGAGGAACCAGCAAATGGGAAAACTTGAAAGTGCCCCCTGAATGCTGTTGAATACCAGAATAATTTTTCAAGTAATAAGTAATCATATCTAAATTGTTTTAAGCCAGGTGTGGTAGCACATGACTATAATCCTAGCAACTGGGGAGGCTGAGGCAGGAGGATTGCAAGTTCAAGGCCAGCCTCAGTAACTTATCCAAAGCTGAATTTGAGGGAGGGAGGGAAGGAGGGAGGAAGGAAAAGGAAAGGAAAGGAAGAAAAAGGGAAAGGAAAGGAAAGGAAAGGAAAGGAAGAAAAAGGGAAAGGAAAGAAAAGAAAAAGGAAAGGGGAAAGGAAGGAAGAGAAAGAAAAGAAAAAGAAAAAAGTACAGTAAGAGGGAGCAAAGTGACTACAGTGGCAAAACCTTAGCCAGGTGATAAAGGTTAGCATCATCAGTGGTAAGCCATATTGACATTATCTACCCTTGATGAGATGAGAATAACACTTCACTTTTGTGGTCTTCCTTCCAAAACTACAGCTACAGCCTGACTATGACAAAAAAATACGCAAATCCCAATTGAAACACATTCTACAAAAACCCTGACCAGTCCTCAAAACTATCCAAGTCATCAAAATCACCTAAGAAACTGTCAGCCCACAGGAGTCTAAGGAAACATGACAAATGAATGGGCTCCTCCAACAGAATAAAGATATTAAGCAAAAATACAATCCTAATGGAGTATAGGATTCAGTTAATATATCAGTACCATTTCATTATTATGATAAATGTACCACTAAGATGTTAACAGATCTGTGTGTGGTATATATGGAAACTCCACTGTCCTTGTCCCTTTTCTATAAATGTAAAATTAAGTTTTTAAACAATGCAGTTTGGGCAACAGATTGACTACATGCTTATCTTCACAACTGTGCTTTTCATTACAGGGCGCTGGTGACAGTTTTGTGGGAGCTTTGGCCTTCTACATGGCTTATTACCCAAATTTGTCCTTGGAAGAAATGCTCAGGAGATCCAATTTCATCGCAGCAGTCAGTGTCCAAGCTGCAGGGACACAATCATCTTATCCATACAAAAAAGACCTTCCTCCTACTCTGTTCTGATCACTGTTAACCCTCAAATAAAGATACCTGGAAATAAAATGTACCTGGGGTAGCCATTCCTAGCTAATGCTTACTAGAAAATGTCCTTTCCCTATTTTGTAAATATTATGCTCATTTAAGAGTCATCTTCAAGTTTTCATTTATTCATTCATAAGGATGGTCCTTTGCTTTTCATGCATTCACAAGAGCCATCTAGGTTTAGATTCCACAATCTGGATCTGTGCAGATCTTACCATTAGTCAGGGACCAAAAACTTCTATTGCCTGTAGATTGTGAATGTTATGTGGCACCATACAGCAGGAGTGGTGGATAGCAACCTCTAGAGCCACAGCAGACTGTTCAATGAGAAAAAGCATAGGAATTCGACCTTCCAAGTACCTAAGAGTGGTGGCTGATACTCAATTCTTTAGCTCAAGTATTATCAAACTGTGGTTTTGTACGTAAACCAAAAGTTTCCATATTTACTGAAATATTTATGTATCAGCAACTTATTTTTTTAAAATGCCAACACTCTATGGGCCACATTCAGCTCTAGGTCTGAACAGACATTTGTTAGGCCAGATGTTAAGGCTTTTTTTAAAGCAATCCATGCATGTCACAGACCCTTCACATGGCTTAGCTAGGACCATGTAAAAGATTTCTCTTGTAACCCAAGATCATCGTGTAGTTTCAACCTAAATATAACTGAGATCTCACCTGTTACTGCTTTGAACCACAACTTTAACAAAAGATGCCATAAAATAGCTGATTGGCTATAATGCCATAAGCCCTTAAGACTCAACAACTGTTTACATGGAATTCCATTTCCAGAGAGCTGCACTCACATTTCCCCAGAGACAGACTGGGCCATGGAGGGGGGAACACCTGCTATTCTGGAATAGCACTACTTCTTAATGCTGTGGCCAGGGCAGGGACTCATCTTTCTCCCATACAAGTGCTTAAGACAGTGCAGGATGTGAACCAGCAAAGTTAAAAAAGGAGAGGAAAAAAACCTAATCCTTACATTCAGCCAGAATTTTGAGAAATAAAGGAGAAAACGAGCATTTTGAAAATATGTGGGTAACAGTAGCCTGTACAAGAAAATATATGATCTGGGCCAGAAGGATTACAAGTTTGAGGCCAGTCTAGGCAACCTGGTCTCAAAATTTTAAGAGCTAGGAATAGCCAGGTGCAGTGGTGCGTACCTGTAATCCCAGTGACTCAGGAGGCTGAGGCAGGAGGATCACAAGTTCAAGGCCAGTCTCAGCTACTTAGCAAGACCTTGTCTCAAAATAAAAAGGACTGGGAATATAGCTTAGTGGTAAAGTACCCGAGTTCAATCCCATCCAAAAACTGAGTTGGGGGGGTTACAGGATTAGAGGTGGGGAACATAGCTCAGAGGTAGAGCAACTGCCTAGCATATATTATGCCCTGGGTTCATTCCCACCACCACCCCTAAAAAAAACAAAGAAAAGAGCTCTAGGGGATAAAGGAGCCTGAAACTGTCTTTAAAAATCCTAGACACTGGGCTGGAGTGTGGCTCAGTGGTAGAGCGCTTGCCTAGCATGTGTGAGGCACTGAATTTGATTCTCAGCATCACATATAAATAAATGAATAAAGGTCCATTCATAATCAACAATAAAATAAATCCTAGATACATACTGCTTTGGTGATATAGGCTTGAGTAGGGACCAATGCCATTTTTCCTAATTATATAAGCATAAATCACAAACAGAAGTTTTCTTAGTTTCCTTTATTGTCTTTCCTGCTCATCCTTGTCACCCATCTACATTATTATATCAGGGGTTTCTTCAAGATCACCTGGAGTGCTGCTCTGCTCATTCTATAAAATACAAGAAGCAAGCTAGAAGTTCTTACATAAGTCTCACCGTGGATAAACATCTTTTATTATATGAAACAATGGTTGTTTCTTAGGAATGTGGTTGCTTTTTAAATTTTTAAATGGGAGGGGAAAATATCACTAAGAGACAATAGCACAGGCTATTTTAATATTTTTTATTAAGGGCTATAAAAATATCCAGAAAAATAAATAAATGTGAAGCAACGATGTCTGTCCTAATATGAAGAACTTTCTTTCACTGCATTGTTTCCCTTCACAATGGCCTTGAAATCACAGGAGGCAGTGATGCCACGCCATTTCCTCTTCTTTTATTACAAGCTGTGGGATTTCTGAATCAGTATCCCGGCCCTCAGTCTTCTCATTTATAAATCAAGTTCATTTTCAATCCATTGTTCAGAGGGAGCGTATTTTTTTCTGTTCCGTGAAGAGGACTTTTTTTTTCACTGTTGGGGAGAGAAAAGGGTTGTAGCAGAAAACTGAAAAGTATCATCAACATTTTCATTAAAAATGTTATTAGGCCATTAAGACTTCTCCTTTCTCATATTTTACTATTCTTTTGACATGAGGATGGAGCTGATTTGCAAACTCAGTTCCTCAATTCGAGAGGCCAGAGAAGACTGAAGAAAAAGGCTACCAGCCAGCTAATCAGTGGCATCCTTGGTACCCCACAAGGTCATACTTCAATCAATGTGAAATATTCACATTAAAAAAGAAAGTGACAAAGATGGAAACATTCAATGTCTTCACCCACTGAGGTCCACTCCAGTAGCAGGTAAGCAAGAGCAGGCTAGGAGCTGGACTCAGAACTAGAACAGCAAGAACTCAGCAGGACATGGAAGAAAAGGCAACCTGACAGAAAAAGTAAATACCACTGTACTTCTAGAGCTAGTCTAATATACCCAAATAGGAACATTTTAGTTTAGTAATAAAGTATTATAACCAAAATATCAACATTATAAATATTACAAGAGTACACTTCCCTAATATGGGAGAGCCCTATCTTCTTAGATGAAAGATGGGCAGCTACATGGGGTGGGGATGTAGCTCAGTGGCAGAGCACCTGCCTAGCAGACACAAGGCCCTAAGTTCAATACCCAGGGTGTCTATCTCTCTGTCTGTCTGTCTCTCTCTCTCTCTCACACACACACACACAAGCTACATGCTAGGAAAATAAGGGTTCCATAGTCCCCATAATGCCCTAGAACCCACCACTCACTTCTAACTACTTCCCCCCACTCACCCCACCTGATTCCTCTTTGCCAAAAACAAAAGCAATGCACCCAAGGAAGATTCAGGAACTCAAAGGAATGTGACCTAACAACTCTCCACTGGTCCCTACCATGCAAAATGATTTTAGCTTTGTATTTTCATCTTCTATACTCAAAATGGATAGAATTTCTGTACATGAGATTCCCAAAGTGTGATTAAGAATTAGCTAAGAAAGGGCCAAGCACAGGGGCTCATGCTTGTAATCCCAGCACTTTGGGAGGCTGAGACAGGAGAATCGCGAGTTCAAAGCCAGCCTCAGCAATGGTAAGGCACTAAGCAACTCAGTGAGACCCTGCCTCTACATAAAACACAAAATAGGGCTGGGGATGTGGCTCAGTGGTCGAGGACCCCTGAGTTCAATCCCTGGTACCAAAAAAAAAAAAAAGAATTGGCTAAGAAGGGATGTAGCTCAGTGGCAGAGCACTTGCTTAGCACGGGTGAGGCACTGGATTCGATCCTTAGCACCGCATAATAAAATAAATAAAGGCATGCTGTCCATCTACAACTACAAAAAATATATATATATTTAGCTAAGTAGCTTGTTTCTCACCTCCATTCTTACCCAAATTCTGGTTCAGTAGAGCTAGAACTGGACTAGAAGACAACATTTTTTTTAAAAACTCCTTAGACAATTCTAATGAGTAGCTGAATTTAAAAACTATTAAGCAATCAACAGAACTTCACCCAATAAATGAATAAAAACACTACATACATACAGACATTGTATATATGGGATATTTTTTGCATACTTCAAATCATCTAAAATATAAATAGAACTGCTCCTCCTAAGACTCCATTCCTCTAGGGAGGACTACAAAGCATTCCAAGATGTTGGTAAAGACCCAACACACTTTCCCTAATAATGCTGTTAAGAAATATTTTCTGCATGTTTTTCTACATAGAAGCAAAAGTTGAGCTAAAAGGAGGGTTGGCAGTGTAACTCAGTGGTAGAGTACTCGCCTAGCATCTACAAGGTCCTGGGTTCAATCCCAAGCACCACCAAAAAAAAAGAAAACAAAGGGAGCCGCAGAGGGGTGGGAGGGCTTATCTCACAGAGAAGTAATCAGGACACTATTTAAATGACCATGATGAGGAACAACTAAGTACAAGGCTTTATTCAGGAAAATTCTTTCATTCACTGTAGCAATTCCTTTAATTCAAAAGAACAAACATTTTATCCCAAGGAACTGTGCTAGACAATGAAAAGTTTACAAAAGTATAAGATCAGTGGCACATGCCCATAATCCCAGCTACCCAGAAAGCTAAGGCCAGATGACTACACATTCAAAGACAGCCTGGGCAATATAGTGAATCCCTGTCTTGAAATAATAAAATAAAAAGCTGGGCACAATGGTGCACGCCTGTAATTCTAGTGGCTCAGGAGGCTGAAGGAGGAAAACTGCCAGCCTCAGCAATTTAGCAAGCCCCTAAGCAACTTAATGAGACCCTATCTCAAAAAATGGCTAGGGATGTGGCTCAGTGGCTAAGAGCCCCTGGGTTCAATCCCTAGCACAAAAAAAAAAAAAGAGTCCCTGATTTATTACTCATGAGGTACTCATATGAATTTCCAATAAACCCTTTAAGAACCTAAAGATTAACGAGGAAAAGCAATAGCGCCAGAAGGCCTAACACAGAGGGTAAAACTTGGCCCCTGAAAGAGCAGCATTTGGATGAACTAAAGCAGGAAGAGTGATAGGTGGCAGGAATGACAGTGAGGCTTCAGGATATTAGATACTAGGCTGAGCACAGGGGAAAGTCCTAATTTTTAAAAAATTAAAAGTTTAGGAAGAAGAAATTAGTGCCATGTAACAGAAAGAACAGGGACCTGGGGTTAGAAGGACTGAGTTCAAACTTTGGCTCTACTATTTGTAGCTATGAATCCCTAGACAAATTTCTCAAAATACTCTATCCTATTTCTTTCCCTGTGAGACAGACAACTCCAACTCCATTACAGAGTTGTTTCCAGATACACAGTGAGCGTTCAATGTGTTACTTGAGCTAAAATGACACAATGCTGTCCACAATCATAAACATAAATTTTCTGTCAAAATATTTACTGCTTAATTCATAGAAGAATGAATCTGTCAAGTTCTTTCCCTACAGCTAAGCTAAATCTATTCTGTTTCAATTAAAGTCTATATTGTCTTGTTTAGTCATCCAAGGAATTAAAACTGACAAGTTTTCATTCTCTTTATGAGAAACAAAGTTTAATAAGCTTAGGCCTCAGTTTTAATCCTTCCTCCCTGGAAATTAGCATCTAGTTTTATATGAGGAAAATGAGTCTGAAAGAATACAGCCAGATACAGCAGGTTCTTTTTTTTTTTTTTTTTTTTAATGTTTATTTTTTAGTTATAGGTGACAGAATATCTTTATTTTATTTTTATGTGGTGCTGAGGATCGAACCCAGTGCCTTATGCGTGCTAGGCGAGCACGCTACCACTGCGCCATAATCCCAGCCCCAGATACAGCGGGTTCTTGCCGAAGAGTTTACTAGAAAATGCTCAAATGAGGGCTGGGATTGTAGCTCAGCGGTAGAGCGCTTGCCTTGCATGCGTGAGGCCCTGGGTTCAATCCTGAGCACCATGTACAAAGCAATAAAATAAAGACATTGTGTCCATCTACAACTAAAAAAATATTAAAAAAAAAAAGAAAAAGAAAAAGAAAATGCTCAAATGACTGGGAATATTTGTTTCCTTATCTGATTTCCTTCATCAAACTAACAAAACATTATCTTCAAATTAACTTAACTCATGGCAGTAAAACATGCTAGGAAAACTGCCAAGCTATTAGGTACCCTGGGCAATGGGGCAGGCTCCCAGGCAAACATCTTCATCACAAAATTCTGCAGAGCATCCAGTAAGTGGGCAGAAAGGCAGCAGTCTACCATCCTAGAACATTCTCTTCTTCAGAAAAGATAAAAGTTGTGTTGTCAAGGCTCAGACCATTCCTTATTAGTAAGTCCTGTGTTTGAAATTTATATATGAATCTTTTCTCCCATTTTTTGAACTTATGATCAGAACTATTTATGGCTATATTCTTTTCCCAATTTTAAAACTTAAAATCTGGCAAATAAGTTCCCAATACCTCCTCCATACTAAGGATGAAATTTCCAATACATTTTCTTACCTAAAATATCACAAAAGGTTATTCAATCAACATTTATTAGTAGTGTGCAAGTTCCTAAAAATAAACCCTAAAGGTGTTAACATGGTAGAGTAAAATTACTGTAGTATAAAGTTCACATCTGTTTTCACCAGCTAATACAAAGAAAGCACAGAGAAAAACACAACACTAATCTAGCATCAATCTATTCTTCTACTAATTTTTCTACCATGAGAATCATCCTGAAATTCAGACTCCTAATCCTCAGGTATAAAACTAGAATTCCCTTTTTATTATGATAATGAATGATGAGCAATATAAGCATGATAAAAAGAGCAGGAAATTGTATTTCTACTAACAAATGGAACTCAAGTAATTTTTAGCTGACAACTAGACTTCTCAAGAGTTTTTTAAAAGTACTTCCTGACATTAACACAGTCTTTGCCTTATTAAGAACCAACTATAGGGGCTGGGGTTATGGCGCAGTGGTAGCGTGCTCGCCTAGCACGCAGGAGGCACTGGGTTCGATCCTCAGCACCACATAAAAATAAAATAAAGCTATTGTGTCCATCTACAACTAAAAAATAAATATTAAAAAAAAAAAAAAAAAAGAACCAACTATAGCCAGATGTGGTGGCACACACCTATAATCCCAGCAATTTGGGAAGCTCAGGCAAGATTGCAAGTTTAAGGCCAGCCTCAGGAACTTAGTGAGGTCCTAAGCAACTAAGCACTGGGAATGTGGCTCAGTGGCTAAGCACCCCTAGGTTCAATCCCTGGTACCCTGCCTCCAGCCAAAAACAAACCCATTTGTGTGCAATATGTCAAAATGCATCTTACTATAAAATAAATTTTAAAAATTTTTGAAAATTTTTTTAGTTGTTGATGGATCTTTATTTTATTCATTTATTATTTATATGTGGTACTAAGGATAGAACCCAGTGCCTCACGCATGCTAGGCAAGTGCTCTACCACTGAGCCACAGCCCCAGCCCTAAATAAAAATTTTAAAAAAGCAGTAATTATAAAGGGCACAAAAATGAAATAATAGTCAGAGTTCTAAAATAAAAAATTTGGGCTGGGGCTATAGCTCAGTGGTAGAGCGCTCGCCAAGCATGCGTGAGGCACTGGGTTCGATCCTCAGCACCACGTAAAAATAAAATAAAGATATTCTGTCCACCTACAACTAAAAAATAAATAAATAAATAAATAAATATTTAAAAAAATAAAATAAAATAAAAAATTTGGCAGAGCATGGTCACACACACCTGTAATCTCAGTGGCAAAAGAGGCTGAGGCAGGAGGAGTACATGTTCAAAGCTAGCCTCAGCAGCTTAGCAAGGCTCTAAGCAATTTAGTGAGAACCTGTCTCTAAATTAAAAACTGAAAATTAAAAAAGGGGCTTGGGATGTGGCTCAGTGGTAGAATGCCCATGGGTTCAAAGCCCCGTACCAAAAAAAAATAAAAATTGTTTGCCAGGTTTTGGTTTTTGTTTTGGCATAAATCTGCGCATCAAATATAGAAACAGGATGGGCTTCCACCAACAGCAATCAGGTGCTGAGTCTACTTGGTTTGTGAACAGATTATCTGGCTTTGGGAAGACATGTCTCTTTTAGACAAATACAGACCATTTAAAATTGCATTATAGCCTTTAAATAGGTAGCACAAAATGGAAAATAGCATTTCCCTTAACTCACATCTGGACCCTATAACTTCCCACTCTCAGACCATACCCTCCTCTTCTCAAAACACTTTTTGTTTCTAGCAGGCTACTGCCTACTCTCTTTATATGGCTGGTTTCTTACCTTCAAGTCTTTGGTTAATTATCCGCTCCTGGAGATTTTCCCTGACATATTCCATTCAAAGTTGAATCTACTGCCAAGAGCACAGGGGCTTAATCTGGCTTTGTGTCCTGGTGTATCCCAAGGCAACAAGCCTTAAAAGCATTTAATCCTACTGTGCAGTAATTCTCTGAATCTTACCAAGTGGATCATAATGCAAAAGAGTTAGTTTCTCTCGGAGTCGGCTTCTCTTGGCGTTGAAGGAGAAACCTGTCCCAGCTTGGCTCACCATTTTCACCAGAAGGGTTCTAAGATTAAAAAGTAAGCTGTTACAAGCTGAGGAAAGAGACTAAATTCAGTCACAAGTGGATGGCACATTTTGTGAAGCTTGAGGAGTTGTATCACTTGTGGACAGTAGTTGGCCCTAAGGTTTGGTTCTAACACAGCCTGTTTCCCATAGGGCACAGTTTCAATGGTTTGAATCCCAAAGTTTGGTCTAACACACAGAGTGACTTGGTAATGACCTATCAAGCCACATTGGGGAACTAGCTTCAGACACCAAACTCTCATGAGGAACAGATGGGGGGTGGGGGGGGGTAATAAAAGTACTAATAATCACAGCTACCAAGTGAGGCAGTAAAAATGGCTGTAAAAGTAAAAGTGAGGCAAGTAAAAATGGCTGCCTCAGAAGTGCCTTCTCTTCCAGGGTATGAGTGATGACAACAAAATCAGGAAGGGACAAAATTAAGAAACAGAAAGTTGTATATCATTAATATAGCAAACTCTTTGCCACTTCATACTTTTAAGTTACAGTCGATGAATGCATATAATTCACACATAAAGACCTTTTAACACCTATACCAACTTTTTCATGTCTTGTCTCCATATGTAGACTATGTCATTTCTTATATTTCAAAACAAATTTGAAGCACTTTAGCCCAAATTCCATATCACTGCATTGCTTTCAATGTTCAGCACAGTGCTTCCAAAGAGGCATACTATTGTTGTTGAACAATAGTCATTCATTCAACAAATCTCAATCAAGTGCTTGCTCTGGGAAAAGCACTATGGGAAATATAAAGCTGTATTTGTGTCCTCCAGGAAATAAAGGTTGCTATGAAAAGTGACAGGTACATAGAGTCTAAAGGCAATACATATATGACAAATGTTACAAGAAGATACAAAGAACATGAGAGGCAGGGAATACATCAACAGAAACCAAAGACAGAATTCTTACAAAACCTACAGTGGGAAATTCTGACATAAATGAATTGTAGGAAAAACTCTGTGAATCAATAAAAAGTACTGGGGGAAAATACTTAGATACATGCTTTTCATTAACTTTAAACTCCTCCCCCTGCCCCCCCCCCCCAAAAAAAAACCCTAAACTAATTTTAAGGGTTTTTGCTTTTTTTTTAAATCAGAGATTTGAACCCAGGGGCACTTAACCACTGAGCCACATCGCCAGCTATTTTTACTTATTTATTTATTTAAAGACAGGTTCTAAGTTGCTTAGGGCCTTGCTAAATTGCTAAGGCTGGCTATGAACTTTTGATCCTAACTGCCTCAGCCTCCCAAGTTGCTGAGGTTACAAGCATGCACCACCATGTCTGGCTAACATCTTACTTTTTTAAAAGGCTGTTTCAGAATATTTCTATTTTTAAAAGAAAACCTTCAGTTATTGTCTACAAAATTTATTTTGAAATACCAATTTGTTATTTCTAGTCTCTGTGGTACAGCATGGAATCTTCATTCTTTCCTGTTTTTGAAGTGCTTATACCATGAATGCTGAAGATTACAAAACTCATAACAGGCCCTATGATTTAATCAAATTACAACTTATTCTGCTAGATTTCTATAATGGACTCCAGACAAATGGCCCCTGGTCTTCAGTTTGAGGAAACAGAAATATAGTGATAGTCCACAGCACACCAACCGTTTGTTTAAGAACAAGAAAGTGAACTCACAAATCCTGGGCCTAGAAAAGACATGAAATGAAAACTCCTTTAAACAAAATATTTGAATGCTCACAGAAGTTGCTCAGTTGAACAGGAGGGAAATAAAAACAGTTCTCAACTTACTATTTTTTAACTATACCATGATATGAAAGAAAAGCATTCAGTAGAAGCCAAACTTCAAATCTTGATCTTTTACTAAGGTAGTAATAAGCAGCAAGATACAGCACATGCGTTCTGTAGGTGAGATGTACTAAATCCATTTTGGGCTATATTTTCTTTTTTTCTTTTTTTTTTTTTTAATATTTTTTTAGTTGTAGATAGACACAATGTCTTTATTTTATTGCTTTGTATGTGGTGCTGAGGATCGAACCCAGGGCCTCACGCATGCGAGGCAAGCGCTTTACCGCTGAGCTACAGTCCCAGCCCCTTGGGCTATATTTTCAACTTAAAATGAGTTTGTCCAGAGGTGACACCATCATAAATAGAGAAACATCTCTATTTTTAAAAGAGCTCATAGGTACAAAATCAAACAAGTTACCCTCAAACCAACTTTTACAAAATGAAGGTTAAATGTTTAGTGTAATATGTGGATATATTAGCACCAGTTTAACTAAAAACACCTAACATAAAAATAGCAAAGTTCAATTTTAAAAACTTTTACTTACTTTGACTTGCTCTTGGCAACTTTTTGTATATGTGTAGAGAAAAGGTTGGAAGAGAAAAGAAAAATACAAATTTATTATCATTCTTATGCAAAGTTCATACAAACGTCAGTAATAACCAAAAATATTTAACTCATGAAGTATGTCTTAAGTTTTCACCCTACACATTGAAAACCCAATAGCATTTTATAGAAAGGATAAATGATCCAATCAGATCAACGCTATTCTGAATGTAAGGCTTTGTACCATCATTTGGTTGGAGCTGCTATCTTTTAAATCTTTTTAATGTCGCATCTACTTCATTTTATTCTCTCTCTTAAGATGTAAATTATTTGCATGGAACAAACCCCTTGTTTAACAAGTCAACCTGTGCAAACTGCAACGACCGTCACTTTAGGTGGAGATGGTAAACTAAATCTAACCAAGAAACCAGAAAGGTGCAGGGGAGCACCGACTCGGGAGCCTTCTTCCACTGCCCAGCTGTGTTGTCCCGGCAATCTACCGCCCCTCTCAGGATCGATGTCCTCACCCTTAGGACTCGAAATAGGTGGGCTAAAAATTCTGAGGTCCTTCCCGATTAGAACGTCCTGTTATGCTTCTGAAAGATCCCTACCGTGGGCAGAGGGAAAGCGACCCACGCCTCCTGACCAGACCCCAAAGTCCGGCGAACCCTAAGTGCATCCAGACTAGTACCGCAAACCCCCGGAGTCCACTCGGCCGCGCAGCGAGGCCGCCGCGAGCCAGCAACCTCCTGGCCGGTTCGCCCTCCCCGCCCCGCCTCCTCCCGGGGCCCGATTAGGGCCCCTAGCCCTCGCCGCAGGCCCCGCCGCCCCCAGCCCCACTTACAGGAGACCACCGACACGAACATGGCGACCGCCGGTGGGCTCTCAGTGATACGTTAAGCGCCCAACGAACAACTGCTTCCGGGGCATGGGCCAGTTCCGGAAGAGAACTTCCGGGAGTTGCCTGAATCCATGTCCCCGCCTGGAACCCGCAAGTCGTCTGGCTCTTTGTTCTTTGCGGCTGTAGAAGGTGGAGCCCGGGTCTGTCCGGAAGCAGTTCTCGCTAGCACTTAGGGTTTGCGCCCCAGTTCTCGCTAGCACTTAGGGTTTGCGCCCACCTACCCGTGAGTCAGAATTAGGTGCTTTCCTTGTTTTATTAAGTAATGGGAACCACCTGCTTTAGAGTCACAGTAACTATATATGGTACCTCCACCTCTCCAGACTGTCAGCCCCCACATATTTCATTAAAATGTTTTCCCCTTTTAGAAAGCCTCCTCCTACCCAACTCTTGCTCCATCTTGTTGAAGCTTATTCTCAGTCCCTTCGGAGTCAGGAACCGCACCTGAGTATCCTCTATTCCTGAATTACCTGTTGGGTGTCCAGGAGAGCAGGACCCTGCGCATCTCTGCTGTATCCAAATGCCTAGCACAGTGCGCGGCAATAGGGCCGAATAACCGTGATTGAGCTCACTCTCATAGCTTGCCTAATACCACAAAACTAGTCCCAGATCTTAGACCGGACTCCAAACACCGGTGCCTTTCCTACCACTTTGTCATCATTAATTCTTTGTGTCTCTGCAAGGATCTGGACTCCTCCAACATTAGGGACCTCGTCAGTAACTTCATTTCCCAATTAATAATGAGAACTGGAGGCTTTATTCTAATCTGTTTTTAGTTTATAAATTAAGTTTTACAGACCTGTAAAATAAGATTCTATTTCATAGATTATCTTGACTACAAGCAATGAAATTATTTAAAATTCAGCTTGGAGCAAGGGCACTTCCTAGGAGATGCTCTCCAATACAGTTCTGGGCTTGAGATTGCCACCTATCAGGAGCCCCAGAACGTTTGGTTGTCCCATTGCCATTGCCATTGCTTAGTTGGATGATCCCTAGGTAACTTCATTGTAAAGGTAATCAATCTCCCCCTCCCTCTCCGTCCCCCCACCTCTCTCTGCAGTTTTCTCTGGAGTAATACTTGGGGATATGAGAATATTCTCTTCCACAACAAATTTTAACCTCATGTTTGTTTTGTTTTGTTTTGTTTTGTTTAATTTTTATTTTTTCAGTTGTTGATGGGCCTTTATTTTTTTCATTTATTTATATGTGGTGCTGAGAATTGAACCCAGTGTCTCACACATGCTAGGCAAGCTCTCAACCACTGAGCCACAACCCCAGCCCTTAACCTCATGTTTTTAGGCATTCATTCATGATCCTTTCATTCGCTCAGTAATTACATGTGGGGGTGCACAATGGTGACTTTGTAATTGCTATCATTCCTTCTTATTAGTTGGCTTACTTCTGTAAAGAAAAGATTTCCACCATCACCTGAGGCTGAATGATCCTCCTAAAAAGGCAGAGTAAATTATTTTTTCTCTTTATCAATTATTGGAGTAAGAATAGTTGTTTTCAATTGTGACAAAAGTGTTCTTCCCCTTTAACTTTTAGTATCATTTTAATGGATTTTTGCTCATTTTTTAATTTTTTATATTTTTTTAGCTGAAAATGGACACAGAATCTTTATTTTTATGTGGTGCTGAGGATTGAACTGAGCACCTCACATGTGGGAGGCAAGTGCTCTACCACTGAGCCACAACCCCAGCCCTTACTCATTGTTTTATAACCATCCAAATTTGAGATTTCCTCAAATTTGGCTATTAGGAGCCTCTTACAGCTGGTCCAATGTTCTTTTAACACATTCCCTTTCTTCCCTTTCTTCCCCCCAATCGAAACCTGGAATCAGCTATTTCCCTAAGGTGCACTATTTCCTTTCCCTTTCCTTTTTATTTCCCTCCTCCTCCTCTTCCTCCTCCTTCTTCTCCTTCTCCTCCTCTTCTTCTTCCCTTTTGCCAAAGCTACATTCTAATACACAGCTACTGGACTAAACTAGTGAATTGGTGGGGTGGGGGATGTATACTGGGAATTGAACCTGGGAGTGCTTTACCACTGAGTCACATCCCCAAACCCTTTTTTGTTCTGAGACAGGGTCTGGCTAAGTTGCTTAGGGTTTTGCTAAGTTGCTGAGGCTGGCCTCAAACTTAACAATCCTCCTGCCTCAGCCTCCTCAGTTGCTGGGATTACAGGTATGTGCCACTGTACCCAGCTAGATTAGTTGATTTTGAGCTTTATTTAAAACCATGGAATCTTTATTAATGTAAAACCTAACTCAGAAGTTTACAGAATTAAATGAAATTTCAGTCAGGCATGGTATTGCACACCTGTAATCCCTGCGGCTCAGGAGGCTGAGGTAGAAGGATCATAAGCTCAAGCCAGCCTCAGCAACTTAGTGAGGCCCTAAGCAGCTCAGCAAGACCCTGTCTCTAAATTAAATATTAAAAAAAGGACTGGGGATGTGGCCTAGTGGTTGAGTGCCCCTGGGTTCAATCCTTCATACCAAAAATAAAAATAAAATGAAGCTACACCTTTGAAGGGATGTTCTCAGAATCCTGGATTCCATGGTTGCCAGAAAGTACATAATGGCCACATTCTCTTCTAGCCCCATTGCTCTGGATTCTAGTTCAAGGTTCTAAGCACTCTCCCCCCACACACAGGGTTCTGAAGCCCCTGCTATACTTCCCACTCTGGGCAACTTCTTCCCATGCTGCCTGACCATGGAAAGAATACCTAGACACCAAGTGAAGAGCATGTTTCAAAGAGAAGAGAGGGCAGCTGTGTAAAATGATACTGATGAATGTCAAGTAAAATATGAGGCCTGAGATGGGATTTGGCGGGACAGATGTCAGTGGGGTCCTCACAAGGGTGGTTTTCATGGAGAGGTGGAATCAAAAGCTTGAGGACAGACTCACAGAAAGAGATATTCTCTATCATTGTGGTCCCAACTTGTTGCCGTATGAAGTTTAGAGCATCTCCTACGAAGTTTTCATGTCCAAAATCAATTTTCCAAACTTGCTCTGCACCCTCTACCCCAGGTTTCTTCCATCTCAGTTATGTGACAGTTCTATTCTAGTTGTTCAAGTCAAAAACCGACTTGCCACCTCCTCTCACATCCATCAGTAAGTCCTATCACACGTGTGGACTCATCAGTGAGGACTTCCCTACCTACCCTATGTGGAATAGTTGTTCGTGAACTGTACCCCAATGCCCTATTCTACTTATTCTGCTTCATATTTTTCTTCAATGGCACTTACTGTCATTTAATTTTATTTCTGTACTTGTTGATTTCCCTTTTGTCTGTGTCCATTAAACCATAACTTTTTAAAATTTTTTTAGTTGTAGATAGACACAATATCTTTATTTATTTACTTTTATGTGGTGCTGAGGATTGAACCCGGTGCCTCACATGTGCTAGGCAAGCTCTACCACTGAGCCACAGCCCAAGCCCAAAACATAACTTCTTAAGATTAGGAGCTTTGTCCTTTTTCCTCACTGTGATATCTCCAGTGCCTAGAACAATGTCTGCCACATCTATAACTATTCGTTGAGCGAATAAATGAATCAATCTGAGATGAGAAGCATCATACAAATATTAAGCTATTAATATTTACATTTAAATATTTTATGCTGTTAACAGTTTCATTGATCAGGAAATATTTTAAAAGGAGATACCATGTGAGCCGGGCGTGGTGGCGCACGTCTGTAATCCCTGCACTTTGGGAGGCTGAGACAGGAGAATCGCGAGTTCAAAGCCAGCCTCAGCAACGGCGAGGCACTAAGCAACTCAGTGAGACCCTGTCTCTACATAAAACACAAAAAATAGGGCTGGGGATGTGGCTCAGTGGTCGAGTACCCCTGAGTTCAATCCCTGGTACCAAAAAAAAAAAAAAAAAAAAAAAGGAGATACCATGTGAACTGTTTTTTGATTTTTTTTTTTTTAGTACCAGGGCTTGAACCCAGGGGTGCTTAACCACCAAGCCACATCCCTAGACATGTTTATATTTTATTTAGAGACAGGGTCTCATGAAGTTGCTTAGGGCCTTGCTAAAATGCTGAGGCTAGCTTCAAACTTTTGAGTCTCCTGTCTCAGCCTCTTGAGCCACTGGGATTACAGGCATGCGCCACAACACCCAGCTTAAATTCTTGAAGTAGAAAGGAGGTGATGGCTTTCTAGTTTCATTAGTTCGTGCAGCATCCACCTGCTATTTACACCTAACACACTATTGGCAGCTGGTAAGTGTTAATTAAAATGTTTATTAATACAAATGTAATTCATGATTTTTTTCACCAGAATTTACATAATAAGCCCACTATACCTTATAAAAGTGCAGAACCATTAGAACACTATGGCAGTACAGAGGTAAAAGGTGCAGTCCTTAGAGGAGGAGCACTGCCTGCCTCAATCACAGCATCACAACAAAGACTTCCTGAAGGAGTAAGGCTGAAAGCTGGGGCCACCCACCAGTTCTGTGTGTAATAGGTATCCTCAAGTTGACATTCAGTGCTCCTCCTCATCTGCCCCCTCCATTGAGCCCCATCTCTCTTCACTGGGACCTGCTGGATGTCAGTACATTTGGGGAGTCTCTTCTGCTCTGTAGAACCTCTCAGAGCACCTGCTTGGCTTCCCTGTGCTCCTGGGTTCACCAGTCTGCTCCCCACCCTGAGATAAAAGAGCTTCTGATTTTCTGTATATCACTTCCTGCTCTGCCCGAGCAGGACCTCCTAAGACAAAAATGCTGTCCTACTCACATTTTTGACAAATAGGAACTGGCCATCTTCTACACCAGGGAACTCTGCCCCAGGTCATTTTGTCTCCTCAACCATACAAATTGGGAAGAACGAACAGGACAGAAGCAAAGGTACAGAGATACCTAGAAAATAGACAGTGAGCATCTTTCTGTTGTAGGGAGTGGGACTAAGTGAAGCAGGTAAGATAGAAAGGAAGACCTAGGGCCAGGTAATCAGGGAACCAAGATGTTAGAGTTGGGAGTCAGGCCTTCGTTGTGTGTGCAGTGGGAAGCCTCAAGAGCGAGGAGATGCAATCAGACTCTCTAGTGGCAGCATCGGAGATCACATCGTTTTCTTGGCTAATTGGGAAGGAAGCAGTGACCCCCCCCCCATAGGCATTTCCCTTCTGTGCACATTAATGACTGTTTAATAGTTAACACATTTATTTGGTGTTTCCTTAACAATTGGCAAATTCTTCATGTTTATTACCATTTTGAGAGGGAAAGAAGGATGGAGGATGGTGTCACAGATGCCTTCGACAATTTGCTAAAAGCTTTGACTTTTCAACCTGTGTTATTTGATCAGAACATAACTTCTTCCCGCTGAGTGTGGAAGCACATACCTGTAAGGGACTTGGGCAGCTGAGGCAGGAAGATCTCACGTTTGAGGCAAGTCTCAGGAACTTAGTGAGATCCTACCTGTGGATAGCTGGCCATACCCTGCTCTGAGTTACTCCATGATATATAGACCAGTAAGCAGTTTTCAGACTGTTCCTACCCTGAGTGACTCCATTTTGTAAAGCAGTGTTTTGCCACAAGCTACTCCATTTCAAGCACAAGTGCCAAGATAGAATAACTACACATTGTACAAGTAAACCACCACCATCTGCCTGGCACAACCTTAAGGTACAAATTGTGTGTGTGTGTGTGTGTGTGTGTGTGTGTGTGTGTGTGTCACTGGAGATCAGCTTATGACGATCAGGTCACCCACAAGTATTCAATGAATTGCCACTGCTGAAGAAAACCTGTGGATTTATATTCAATAAGTTCTGGTTCTGGGTGTTATTGAAAGCTTGGTCACTGTCCCCAGTGCCAATCCAATAAGAAGGGCACAGTTTGAGAAAAAGGAAAAAGAAGTTTTTATTGCTTTGCTAGCAAAGGAGAGGCACAGCGGACTCCTGTCCCAGAGGCTTGGATTCTTCCCATCAGGCGGAACAGGGTTTTTTAAAGAGGTTATTCAAAGGCAACATTGCATGGGTTCTGTCTGAAGTTGTAATTCACTTGTTATTTGGGAGATAGTCATTTCTGAGATCTCCTGGTGCCATTCCCAAAGTCTGAATTACTCCATTCCTGCGGCGAGTGTGTGCTCAAGGACTGGTAACTCTGCCAAGGATGAGAGGTAATCATGTTTTCCCTGAGATTAGGGACGAGGAGAGGGGAAGAGAAAGGAACTGGTCCATTTTAAAATAAGTTGCAGTGGCAGAGCAGCAAGAGCTTATTGAAAACATAAAGTAGACCACTGTCACATGGGGATGTAGCTTCGTGTAAAGTGGTTGCCTAGCTTGCATAAGGCCCTGGATTTGATCCCTTCACCATAAAAAAATTACATAAAACAATTCTGACATTGTGGGAAAACACAGACGATTGGTCTATGTCAATAGCATAGCTCATTCATGGTACTGTCTCAAAATAAAAAATGGAAAGGGCTGGGGATGTGGTAGCATGCTCCTGGGTTCAATTACCAATACCACAAAAAAATTAATTAATAAAAGCTCTAGTTTGGCTTTTCCAGAAAGCCACCCATAATTTTACCTGCACATTTTTTGGGGGGGCGGTACTGGGGATTGAACCTAGGGGCACTTAACCACTGAGCCACATCCCAGACTTTTTAAATATATTTTATTTACAAACTAAGTTGCTGAGGCTGGCTTTGAACTTGCAATCCTCCTACCCCAGCCTCCCCAGCCACTGTAATTATAGGTGTGTGCCACCACACCTGGCACCTGCACTTTCCAGTGGTCCTCAACCTTGACAGCATAATGGAAAAACCTGGGCAACTTCATACATTATTAATGCCTGCTTCCTATCCCCAGGCTTCTTTCAATTAATGTAAATAAATTCTAGACGCCAGGTTTTTTTTAAAAAAAAAAATTTAGTTATAGATGGACTCAATGTCTTTTTGTTGTTGTTGTTTGTTTATTTTTATGTGGTGCTAAGGATGGAACCCAGTGCCTCACATGTGCGAGGCAAGTGCTCTGCCACTGAGCCACAACCCCAGCCCTGGACATCAGTTCTGTTTGTTTTTGTGGAGCTGGACTTCATGCAAGCTAGGCAAGTTATCTACTACTGCTGTATGTCCCCAGCCCCCTGAGTTTTTTAAACTTCCCAGAAGATTTAAAAGTATAGCCGAGATTAAAAAATACTGAGCTAGGGATTCATGGATTCCAGACTAAGACCACTATCATACAACATAAGTTCCAGGTGTGTCCATTAAGTTCACATTGCATGATGAGCAGCATTTATCTGGGTAAGGAAGGGAAGAAAGGGAGAGAAAGTGACCAATGAAAGAATGAGGAAGCCCTGAAGCTGTACGCAAAGAGAGGAGTGCTCACTTATATTCCAGAAGGCTACAGAACCCTTAGCAAAAGAAGAGGCTCTGAGGCAGAAAACCAAAAACAGGAAACATAATTGCCTTCTGGAAAGATGAATGGACGTCCGAGAGACACCCTTCTCACCCACATACTTCACCTGCCTCAAGAAGAGCCACGAACACTATCAAAGGCTGACAGAATCAGTCTTTGGGGAAAGTCAACCAAGTGAATACATGGCTTGATTGATCGGTGAAAAGGGTGAGAGCTGGCATCTGTGGGAACTGAAGTAAAGCACCCTGTGGGTGTGGCCGTTTAGAGGTAATGGGCTGTATCGCTCAACTCAAGGAGAAAAAAGCTGGGGTCATGATCAAGGAGAGGAATTCCTGCTGTGGGTCTGGGCCTCAGCAGCAGGAGAGGCTGCCAATGAGAACTACAAACCACCTAAAGGCAGATGCCACTTTTTACTACCCCATGATGTTGAGTGGGGGTCCTGGCCCTCCATTTTTTAAGTGGGATTTGTGTAACTTCAGAGGAGTTCACGATCCCAGACAGTTATCATCGGATCATTTCTAAAGTTGTTTCCATTGTGAGGTCCCATAAACTAAGGAAAGTTTCCTCCTAAAATGCTCTTAGTTTCAAACCAGGTACCCATCAGAATCACCTGGGGTGCTCATCTCCAGATGACACAATCCAGAGCAGGGGAGGGGGCGGGTCTGGGGACAGTTCACTCACCTTGTGCTTTGCAAGTTGCTGCGTGCTTTGGGAATCACGTTCTAGTTTAGGGTTTCTCAACCTCTGAGGTCTTGTTAAAGGGTCACTTCTGAGCCAGTGATTTCTGAAGTGAGACCTGAGATTCTGCATTTCTATTAAATTAGTAGATGAAAAAAAGGTAAGTAAGATGAAGCCCATGTCGCTGGCTGTGCCTCCTTACTACTCAAAGTATAATCCCCACAGAATCCCAGGCAGCAACATCAGCATCATTTGTGAGCTTTCTGGGAACTCAGAATTTCAGGTCCCACCCTAGACCTACTGAATCAATCTGCACTTTAACAGAGCCCCCAGATGATTTGAACACACATTAAAATTTGAGGAGATTGTTATGGAAGAAATTACTTTTTTTTTTTTTTGGTACTGGGGATTGAGCCCCATGGGCACTTTACCATTGAGTTAGATGCTCAGCCCTTTTTATTTTACACTGAGTTACATCCTCACCAAGTTGCCAAGGCTGGCCTTGAATTTGTGGTTCTCCTGCTTCCAAAGTCACTGGGATTACAGGCATGTGCCACCACACCTGGCTGGAAGAAGTTGCTTTCTAATTAGATAACAAAGGTCTAAACTTGGCAGTGGGAGAATAAACCTTAGTTCACTAATGTGGAATATAAGAGAAGGGCATCTGTTTTAGTTACTGCTATATTTGGGGGTCTGATACATAATAAATGCTAAATATTTGTCAAGGGGCTGGGGTTGTGGCTCAGTGGTTAGAGCATTTGCCTTGCACACATAAGGCACTGGGTTCAATCCTCGGCACCACATAAAAATAAATAAATATAATAAAGTTATTTTGTTCATCTATAACTTAAAAATATATTTTTAAAAATAAATATGTGTCAAATGAATGGACAAGAATCCAGTTTCTAGAGCCAGAGCTTGAGGTAAGTGTGGGGCCAGCAATCACCATGGTTTGATGCTAACTACTAGTACAAAGGTCTTTCCAGCTCCCATCTAGGACAAGCTTGATCCTTATGCTTGTAGAGAACAGAACCCATGGCCATGAGAGGCAGGAGTATGTCATCTCATCTGTGAATATTAAAAGGCTACATACAAGGGGCTGGGAATGTAGCTCAATTAGAGTGCTTGCCTAGCATGCACGAAGCTCTGGGTTTGAAGGAAAACAAAACATTATTGAAAAAAGCATACATAGAAAAATAGCCAAGAAGACAAACTGCTCTTCTCTGGCAGTTCTGCTATAAGGACCAGGAACTGAGCCAACCAGTGGAAAAGTGGGGGGCCAGAGATGCTCCAGGCCCAGGAACCTGCCTAAATCATGTTTGTACTAGGTACAATTCAACATACTCAGCATTAATCTCATTCTCTCCTGCATTCAAAATAGATGTCAATATAACATTTCCCAGGGTCAAAGCCAACAAGCCTGGCTCTTGTGGGTTAAGTCCAAATTCCTTGTGATATAAACGAATTAGGGCAGGCATGATGGCACACACCTATAATCCCAGAAGCTCAGGAGGCTGAGGCAGGAGGATCACAAGTTCAAGACCAGCCTCAGCAACTAAGGCCCTACACAACTTAGCAAGACCCTATCTCAAAATAAAAAATAAAAAAGGGTTGGGGGTGTGGCTCAATGGTTAAGTGCCCCTGGATTCAATCCCTGGTACCAAAAAATAAAAAATAAATAAGTGAGTTGGGCAAATGTTAAATCCTACAAAGAACAAATAGTGTTTGCTGTTAACTAACCTTGGAGGAATGTATTTGAAGTAATCGTTATTCCTAGACCTCAGGGATTCCAGTCTAGAAAAGGAAGCATCTCTGTCTGTTTTTCCTTTATATTCTATTACCCAGACTTTCTGGGTAAACTTGACAGAAATTAGGATTTCAGCCAAAATATACCCATTTTCATCATGCCCTAGAAAAAAAATGGGACCATGGATTTCTGACAAATTCTTCAAAATACCAGGTCCTTTTTCCTAATGATTTTAAAAAATATACTGTGAACATGAGAATGCTGGTCCTGCAGTGAACAGAACAGATCGTAATTGTTCATTCACAAGGACTCATCTACCTCCACCTTGGGCTGGATCCCATGTTTAAGATAAAATGAAATGACTACACCAGCCATGACAGAGTTCCCAAGAATAACCATTTGAAAACACATAATAATTTTCTACTACTATTTCCTCTCCACTGACCTGATCCTCACTTCATTTTTAACTGTCCCCAAAAGCTTGGTCCCACAGGGGGAAAATCCTAAAGAAGTCTCTGCGGCTTCTCCTGGGACTTTGAAACATGGTTCCTGACTGGGGTGCAGTCCTCCAAGTTGCCAGGTGCATGTGATTAGGAAACAAGAAATCAACATCGTGCTCATTACCTATGGAACCGGAGATTTAAGTGCCAAGTACTCAACTCTTCTGCTACAGACCCAATGTGAATGCACCCCAGCACCTCTGTTGGCTTGTGAGAAACAATGGCCAATTAACTTTGAAATAGCATTCAATGGCAAGTTGCCACAGTCATGCACTCAGTCCTTTAAAATCATTTTCAAACGGGCCTGTGTTTCATTTTGTTGACCTAGAAAGACAAGGAGTTGTCGTGTTCACAAGAGTGACCTAACTTGAGCTTCTGTGGTTTGGGTCGTTGCCTGCCTGTGTTTCACCCTGTTTTGCCATTCAAGGCAAGAGCCTGGTCTCATAGCCAGGAGATTGTGGTTAGTTTCCTGGCCTCCACCCCAAGTGGGGACACACCTGCATCCCTGAGGGAGGGAGAGCCTGTGGAGGGTCCATGAGGCTGGGGCTGAGTCACTCAGCTGGAGATGTGTCAAAAGGCATTAGAACAGCAGTTTGGCACTTAAAGAGCAAAAACCCACACACAAATTCTTCTATATGTTAACAACCTAGGTCATTTTCAAACTAAACCAAGAAAAGGAATTAAAGTTTGGTGTTCCCTCACTCCAGCATTGGGGTTTGTTCTTCAGGTGGAATCACCCAAAAGAAATCTCAGCTTCACCCAAAAGTCTGGGGTAGGCAAAGGCCCCACCATGGTAATATGGCATCCCTCTACTCCCTAACTTCATAGTCTTGTTCTACGACCAGGAATTGGAATTAAAACACACACTGTAAGCCATTATTTTGTTTTTCTACCCAAATCACTTTCCTGTCTTGAAAAATTATTAGAACTGTAACTTGAATAAACCTGAGCCACCTTTTCCCTTATGCATGTGGCATTCTATTAAAAAGAAACAAAGTTTAACTCCAAATGCCCTAAAATAATGTTAGTCTTCAGTAAGTATCTTGAAGAGGTGGACATTTTTAGGACCCAAAGTCCCACTTGGCAGCTATACCCAGCCCATCCTCAATCCAGACAGTAGGGTCCTGCTTTTTCTTCTACAAATTAATTTAACCTGGTATATTTTTATCAGCATTCCATACTAACCATCACATTAATCCAACTGCAAAAAGTGGGGAGGCAAGCAGTTCAGAACCCTCCCATGGAAGGCTGGGAGAGAAGAAAGGCTGTATCTACTTCTACCTCAGAATCTTCATCCCTGTCTCAAGTTGTGTAAGGGTTTATGTCCCAGAAGTTGGAACAGGAAAAGGGAGAAGAAAGGATGCCTCCAGGTCTGCTAGTACCTAAGGGATGTTTCCATCCCCAAGATGGCAGCCTCCTGAGCAAAGTTGGGTCCCTTCCAGCTTCCCTGATCTTTAACGGCAGGTGGAAGGCAGGCAATGCTGTCCTCAGAATGACACCCTCCACGGGTTCCTGGAACAACTTTATCCAAACAGGGTCAATCACAACACACTGCATCTCTTTCTCTCTGCAAAGCAAGTACTTTTGAAGGACTTAAATGGTTTTGATGCAATATGCCATGCAGCTAGGAAAGGAAATCAGGGTCTACATCAAGTTTGACTTTTGATCTAGTGAGCCATTTGAAATAAAAGAAGCAAAGCCTTTCAAAAGATGCCTTCTATGATTTGGAATAATTGGGTCCAGTTTAATCTGGTGCATGATACAGTTTAAGAGCTACGAGATTGCTTCAGCACGTTTTGCTGTTCCCAGAGTCACTAATTACCTCTATGACTTAAAGGTTAATGAGATAAAACATCTATAAATCAAGCTGAAGGCTCATGCAAGAAGAAAGCCCCTAACTCCTGCTCTATCACACTAACGCTATAATTGCACTCTTTCAGGCTGTCCATTTGATTAAATTTGATTATGTGTGACTATATATGAACAAACGTGTAATTATAAAATTCATACTTAAATTATAAACTACCTTGCCCAAGGCACCTTTCTAAATTTAGTTATTCAATACCAATTAAAAAGTCCATCATTAATTATTACCAGAATTATCAAATCAAAATTAACTGATTCAGTGAAAAGTTTAGGATGAGACTTCCCACAAAGAGCAGAATTCTGGATGTTAGAGTAAAATGTGTGTGTGTGTGTGTGTGTGTGTGCACATGTGCATGCGCTTTAAAAGGTGGACATTAAGAAAAACTTTAGAAAATAAATTACATGTTTTTATTTATTAAAGGTACAGGAGAATTTAGAATTCAGAGAATGTTCCGGTGAATCCTTTTGTGATCTGGAGGATTGTATCCCACATATTTAATTATGTGAGCTTTTCAAATGGTTATGAGAATAGGATCCAGACTCCAGGGAACAGGTTAACGCCTCTTTAGGCAAGTTACTCAAATCTCTGTGCCTTAGTTTCTGCATCTTTAAAATGGAGATAGAAATAGACCTCAATAGTGGTTTTTAAGGATGAAATACAGAATTCATGTAAATCACTTGGTACAGGGCCTGGAACATAGTAAGCGCTCAGTAAATTATGAGTAGTACAAATGCTATGGGGCCTATTTAAACTTGGACTTTCCTTCTTGAGTCTTTTTCAGGGAATATGCAGTTTTAAAGTATGGCTTTAGTAAGATGAAGTTTTTTTTAATTTATAATTTTTATTTACTTTGTTAGTGGGGATTGAACCCAGGGGCTCTCTACCATTGAGCTACATCCCCAGTCCTTTCTAATTTTTAATTTGAGACAGGATCTTGCTAAGTTGCTGAGGCTGTCATTTAAATTGTGATCCTCCTGCCTCAGCCTCTCAGTAGCTCAAACTACAGGAATGCACCACTGCACCTGCCTAAGTTCTCTGTAATTTATGATGAAAGGATAGTTGCTTATTATCCAGCTAGCTCTAGTGCGATATTGAGCAACTTGCCTTTTGCCAGGGACTTCTCTTCCTCACTACAGAGTTAGTTTAATTTAAAATATTACAAGACTTCATGTGTTCTAGGAGTCTTAATTCTTGGGAGATGGGAAAGTAGATATCATTTCTATTGGAGAGACGGGGCCTGAATGGAAATGGCCGTCCCCCTGGGCATATTTTGAGGCTTTGGCCATACAGAATTTTCGGATCTTGTGACACTCTCTGATCCTTCTGGCTGGATACATTTCCTCCTGGAAAAGTTCATGGGAAACAGCCTGGTGGGAGCAGATTCTGAAAACTATCATCCCACTTCTGGGCACCCCCACTGTTTATGTTCCCCAAGGGCAAGCCTGTCCTCTGCGGCTGCAGGTGAAAGAGCACAAGTGGATGGATGTGGGCGAATCCTAACACAAAGTTTCGTATATCAGTTCTGATGCTCAGAGGATGAACCCCATTTCAGTAATAAGGAGAAAAGGTCAAGGAGAGAGAGGAAGCTGAAACTGCTAAGAGCAGGGCCTTGCAGCTGCAGCCCTCCTTGGCCCACCCCTACTGACCTTGCCTTTGTCCTCGAAGAACAACACAAGCTCGGTGTGCCTGTTGCATCAGCTGCTACCCATCTGCCCTACCCTTCCCCGCCCTGGGAAGTGGTAAGGAGGGTTAGTTAACAGCCTGTGAGGCAACCACTCAGGAAGGCCAGAGAGTCTCAGGAAACTACCTCACTCCTTCCAGCCAGGCTCCACCTAGTAGGCTGTCCTCAAGTTCAAGTCCATGAAGGAAAAGTCCTTCACTGCCCCAGAGTTGACCCCACTGTCCTGTCAGAGTGTACTCCCTCCCACCTCCACCTGGACATGGACAGGGTGACAAGCAAAACCTTTGAGCCTTCCACTTTAGCCAGAATGGGTCCCAGAATCTCGAAACATTAGAGCTGGGAGATCTCAGGGGACATCTGAAACAACATGTCTATTTTACAGATGATAAAATTGAGGCCCAGAGAAGTAGTGAGTTGGCTCAGCTAGCTTGCATCAGCCTGCCCACACTATCCATTTCCTAGAATGGAAAAAATCTGCCAGGCATGGTGGTGCACCAGCTACTTGGGAAGCTGAGGTAGGAAGATCCCAAGTTTGAGGCCAACCTGGGCAACTTAGTGAGACACAATCTGAAAATGAAATTAAAAGGTATGGGGGTTGGGCTGGGGTTGTGGCTCAATGGTAGAGCACTTGCCTAGCATGTGTGAGGCACTAGGTTCGATTCTCAGCACCACATATAAATAAATAAAATTAAAGGCCCATCAACAACAAAAGTTTTTTTAAAAAAAAGGTTCAGTTGGTAGAGCACTTGCCTAGCATCCAAGGCCCTGGGTTCAATATCCAATACTGAAAAAAAAAAAGTGTGGGGGTAGAGATCTATTAAAAATGAACAGTCACACACACTCTTCATTCCATTTTTGGTACAGACTATTTTCTTCCAAGCAAGAGATGAATAACAGAATCTAAAGGGAAATTAGAAATGAGAACATTCCATCAACATCCTCATTTTACAGATGAGAAAACTGAGGTTCAGAGAGGTTAAATATTAAATAATGTGCCTCAAATCACCAAACAATAGCTGCAGAAATGGTGGGGCCAAAACTCCGGCTCTCTCAGTCCATACTCTTCCTCACTTTCCATCCTGTCCAAGTTCCATCCTGGCTGCCGGGACTGTTTCAGGGGTGAAAGTTTGCCTTGGAGCGCCCTCCCCTGGCTCTGGGCAACCACTGGTGAACCTGTGGTAGAGGCCAACGTTCTCAAGCTTGAATTTGTAATAGAATCACCTGTAGCCTGGTTAAAACAGATTACTGGACCCCACCCTCTGAGTTTTTGACTTGATGGGTCTGAGGTGGCACCTAAAATTTGCATTTCTAACAAGTTTCCAGGTGATGCTAATCTGCTGGTTCAAAGGCAGATTATTATTGAGAATCTCTGGTGTAGGCAGAAGAGCACTAATCTTGGAGCCATAATACTTGGCCTCCAGCATTGGGAACCATGTACTGTTACCTGAGCATGATGCTTCATATCTTGCCATCTCAGTCTCCTTAGTTTGTGATGGTAACAACAACCACCCATAGGGTTAATGTGTAAAATAAATCAGATATAAGATTACCTGAGGAGTGTCATACTGATATTGTGTGAGTACATAGATTCATGATTATATGACTCATTTAGAGGGAAGGCACTGTAAGCCAGGGACTCTCCATAGTGACAGAAGCATTCTCTTAATGCTACTCAAAAATACACAAATCCAAAAGAAGTGGTGTTTATCCTTCCATAACTATTACTTAAGGAATTATTAGGGCCTGGCACTGTGCTGTGTACCAGGTTGGCAAAAGGTAAATGACACAGTCCCTGCCCTGGAGGAGAAACTAGAAGGAAGATAAACATGCAAATCCTAATAATTGTCCTAATAGGTAATGATCCAGGAAAGGAACCCTGTTCCTTAAAGCACGGAACAATCAACCTAGTCTGGGGAATCAAGCAAGACTTTGAAGAGGCACCTAGCTTTAAGTAGGGTTTTAAAGCATGAATCAAAGTTTTTGGTTTGGGTACTGGGGATTGAATTTGGGGGCAGTGTGCCACTGAACTACATCCCCAGGCCTTTTTATTTATTTTGAAAAAGAATTTCACTAAGTTGCCCAGGCCAGCCTCAAACTTGTGATCCTTCTGCCTCTGCCTACCAAGTAGGTGGGATTACAATCATGCCAAGCTGAATAGGAGTTCTTTTTTTATGATATGCTCATTTATGTAAGAATCTGTTGTTTATTTAACATTTTATTTGAAGGAGAGATTAATACTTTTTCATACTGAATAACTTTCAGTGAAGAAGGAAATTTTTAATGAAATATAACTTACATACCATAAAATTCAGTTTTAAAGTACATAATCCAGTATTTTTAGTATATTCCTGGAGTTGTACAATCATTACCACTATCCATGAACTTTTTTTTATCACTCAAAAAAGAAACTGTTACCTATTAGCAATCTCTCTTCAGAACTTTTAAAATTTATCCAAATTTAAAGGTAGAATTTCTGTTCTGTGTCTGAAAATAGTCCTACTGTGTTATCAATAAATGCAAGGGATCATTTTATTATTTTTCCCATCTTACATGAGAACTGGTAACAGAGTGTGACTCCCTGTGGGTGGGGAGTGCAGCAGTTCTAATGAGTTGAATTGAGTTTTAGTCTCCTCTGCTATTTTGTCAGAATTTAGTTTTAGTAAACTAGATTTTTCGTGAATTGGTTCTTTTAGGGATTGAAAATAGGGTTTTTAGTTGTGTTACTGTTTTCAGGAGATCAGAGTGATAGCTGAGATTGAGTATGTACAGAATCAGGACAATAAAATTTGACTTAGGTTCATTTTAATTGTAGTTGAGCATTTAAAATGAATAGGAATTCTTTAAGATGAGAAGGGGCAGGGGGTACTCCAGGCAGAGGACATTGCATATACAGAGTAGTCACAGAGGCATGGAAATGAATGACATATCCAAGGAAATAGTAGGTGGTTCTATGTAGGTAGAGCTCCTTGGGTCTGCGAAGAGGACTGGCAAGGAAGGTTGGCACAAGATTCTGCAGAATCCTGAATACCCTCCTAAGGAGTTTGAGCCTGATTGTGAGTCTGCTAGAGAGCTACTGGAAGGTACCCAACACCTCCTTAGAGAATTCCTTAGGGAAAACATCCTTAATGAATCCTCAAAATGAAAATCTGTGAGTCAAGGCCTTCACCATAACCCCCAGCCCCGTCAGGATGGCAGTCCAGAAACGCCTCCTGAACTGGGTGGTGGCCCTTGGGAACAAGCTCCCTGGAAGGCACACGCAGCACAGGACTGACCCTCTTCTCTCTTCCCTCTATCAGATACGGCAGCACTTTCCCCGGAGGTTTCCTCGTTCCCTGCCCCCAAGGGTGTGGAGTCACTGGGAGAACAAAAGGATGTTATCTAGAGCTCTGGGAGGGGAAGAAGGAGCGTGGGTGCCATGGGGGTGGAGAATGAGTCCTCACGCAGCACTGATGCAATCCAGGAAGAGGCAGGTGGAAACCACACCTGGGAGCAAAGGCCTCATGAAGTACGCAGTTTCCAGGCTGGAAGAGGCTTGAGAGGCCATCTATTCCAGGTGTTTCCATGATTTGCCTGTGATCCCAGAGCTAGCTGACACCTGGCCCTCAATCCTTGCATCTGACCCCAAGAGGAAAGTTCCTAGTGTAAAAAAGCTGTTGACTTCTGTGCCCAGCGACCTTACCAGCTCCTCCTGAATGTCTTCCATAACCCCCCAAACCAGCCCTTGCCCCCTTTTCAGGCTGTCTCTGGATTCTAAATAGGCATATAACAGGGTGTGCAGAAAACGGCCTCTGCTGTTTAAAAAAACAAAACAAAACAACAAAAACAGTGGTACAAAAGGGGGACAAACTGCTTGCTGTGAGACTCTGCAGGGGTTTGGATTGTCATTCCAATTCCTCTGTCTCCTGTGGAGGTGGAAGCAACTTGCTCTTCTGGGAGTAATCCCTTTTATTTTTAGGAAAATACTTTAATAGGTCTTTGGGTTATACAAGGATAAAATGGGAACCTCCTCCGGGAAGGAGGCGGTGCTGTGAGGTGGTGTGGAGCAGGGCCCTGGTGTCTGGTGGAAGGCCATGCGCTGTGGGAAAAAGTGGCATCTCACAGGTGGGAATTGTTGTTCAAGCTGTGCTATGGGAAGTTCAGGCAGGGGCTGTTTCCTCAGGAACCAGCAAGAGTGCCTTAGTGACTGGCAGTGTGCGAATTCCCAGGAGTCCTCACAAACACTGAGAGAAGGAACCCAGGCCAGGCCAGGGCACGGCTGGGGCTCTTCCTGTTTGGTAACTAAAAGGACCTCGACCTTGAAGGCAGGTAACAGGTGGATGGGAGTTACACTCTATTCCTCTTTATGGCAGGGTTACCAAGAGCATCCAAGCCAGTTCAAGAACCCACTGAGCTCCCTCTCAAAATGCTACAAAATCAGGTGACACTGGCCTAGCCACCTCTGGTCCCTGCCCCAGCCCTTCATGAGAGCAGAATCTTCCCATTCTGCTGTGAGGGGGCAATGCCAGCACCAACCCTGCCCAGATGCCATTCCTTCCCAAAGCAAGCTGACAGCACAAACTCTTGAGTCCTAAATGTTTTACTTTGAATTGTTTCTTTTTCCTAAATGCTTTATGTGAAAAGGTAAAATGCTTTCTTTTGAACAAGTTGTTATAAGAAATTGGATCTCCCTGGGAGTAAGGATACATGCCCTGCCAGGCTTAGGGGGATGGGTTTTAGGAACCGAAGGAAGGGAGAGGTGGACATTTGAGGATTAAAATACTTATATCATATTAATGTAAAAATCACACTAATATTATTTCTATAATAATATAAGCATAAACATACACTATAACATTTATACTATTCTACAATATATTATAAAGCATATTTAAAATAATCATGTTTAACATTAGAATCTATTTTAACATAGCATAATAAACTACTTTAGCTGGAGGACTGAGACAGGAGGATCCCAGTTCAAGGCCAGCCTCAACAATTTAGTGAGGCCCTAAGAAACTTAGTGAGACCTTTTTACAAAATAAAACATTAGGGTTGGGGATGTAGCTCAGTGGTTAAGCACTGCGGGTTTAATCCCCAGTACCAAAAACAAAACAACAAAAGCCTACTTCATACAAAATACAAATAATATGTAAATGTGAAAAATCCAGAAATATCTCCAATCATTTGACCACCCAGAATTAATTGATGTCAGCATTTGGGATAATTCCTTCACACTCATCCATACTTATTTTACAATCCCAACACAGAGAGAACATGCTTCTTTTCTCATAGGTTCATCAGAAATCCCAGTCCACCTCTCATTGGCCTAGCGTGGGCCGTGTGTCTATCCCTGAGTGAGTTTCTCTAATGCATTATCAGGCCTGGGTTATGTATCCATTCCCACTCAAATCATGTGGAAGAAGTGGGTGGGTCCCCCACAGAAAAAGTCAGTGTATTGATACCCAAAGAAGCAGGACTCTTTGCTGGGTAATAACAACTTTCATGTCCACTACAGGGATGTCACTATGAGTCGTCCATATCAAATTATTCATCGTACCTTCATGTGTTTGCCCATGATGTTCTCTGCACTAAGTGCCCTATGCTATTACGATCATTTGAATCTGAGGCATGTTCCCCAAAAGCCCACATGTTAAAGGCTTTCTTCCCTACCTGGTGCCATTTGAACCTGGTGCTGTGGACCTTTAGGAGGTGAGACCATACCTCTTCCTTGGATCAGGGGAGACATGCCCTTCAAAGGGATTGTGGGACCCTGCCAGTCTTCTCTGTTTCCTGGCTCATGATGTGAGCAGTTTGCTTTGCCACACTCTCCTGACATGACAGCCCAAATCCATGGGGCCACCCAATCTTGGAACTGAGCCTCAGACTGTGAGCCGATATACCTTCCTTCTCTGCTGGAGTGATGCCATGTTAAATGTCTTCTCTGTGATTCCTCCCCTCGCATCCGCCTGGCAGCACCAAGCACACTCTTCTTAGATCCAGTCTTTGGGCTGGATTGTGAGCTACTTGTCTTCACCTTTGCCCCAGCATTCAGCACCACAGCTGCCGCAGAGGAGACTTGAAACCCTGGTGTGCCCTACCCACTCAGGCAGCTCTGCACTTCCACATGGTCTAGGTTTCCATTGATAAACTGTTGTTTGAAACTTGGAACAAGTTTCTCCAAACCAAAGCTGCAGATGACAAGCAAGTTTTAGAACCTACAAAAGTCATTTTAAACCATAGATAGTTTAAATCGTTGAACATATACTTTTTTTGAGCATATACTTTTTTAGGTTGTTATACTTAATGCATAAATAAGATGGAGCATGTGGAAGTGCTGTGCTAATGCAAGAAATTATCATCATCATTAATATAAACCTTATTATTATCACCACTCTTTACCCATTATCTTCCTTCTTCTACTCTGCTTGTTTTATCTGTTTTTCTGCTTTCTTTTGTCCCTACCAAGTCTCCATCACATTTGGGTTAACTAGGTGGTAAGGAAACAAGTACTAACCACCAGGTACAGTGGTGGTGTGGAATACACCCTTGAAGTAATACTTTTATCCCTCTTTGTAGCCAGATGGCTTCTGAGCACTTTGTCCAAAGTGAGGAGGAACATGGAGAGCACTCCCCTCTCCCTTACCAAAGGCAAACACTTCCTGGTCAACCACTTAGGGCACAGTAGGAAGTTGTCCCTCACCAAGTGCCTGAGGTAGGTGCATTTCTTGTCAGATTAGAGGAAAAAAACCTTACTAACCCCAGATAAAACTCTTCTAAGGTTTTACTTTTTATGGTTTCCCAATGAATTAAACTGAGTATAAAGCCCACCAGTCCAAACCCTGCCCCACACACAGAGGTGCCAATCAGTTTGATGCTTTGCTGTTCCATATGACTAGATAGATACAGGATCACCAAGCCTTGGTAAAAAGTATCCCACAGAAAGAGAGATACCAGGGGCTGTGGTTGTAGCTCAGTGGTAGAGCGCTTGCTTTGCACATGTGAGGCACTGGGTTCAATCTTCAGCACCACATAAAAATAAAGGTATTGTGTTCACCTACAACTAAAAATAAATAAATAAAATTTTAAAAAGAAAGATACAAAACAAGCAAAAAGAAAAAAATTAAGAATTTAAAGGAAACAGAGCTGATATTAGAAAATATTTTCAATGTTTTATGTGTATGCATTTAACTAATAGCTTCAGAGATCTAAAAGAGGATGCACGTCTACGAAAAAGAATAGGATGGCCAGGCACAGTGGTGCACACCTGTAATCATCCCAAAGACTTCGAAGGCTGAGGTAAGACAATTGAAAGTTCAAGGCCAGCCTCAGCAATTTAATGAGAGCCTGTCTCAGAAAATAGAGGGCCCTGGTTTTAAACCCCAGTACCAAAAGAAAAAAGGAAGCCAGATGTAGTGGCACATGCCTGTAATCCCAGTGACTCAGAAGGCTGAGGAAAAAGGATTGCAAGTTCAAGGCAAGCCTCAGCAGCTTAGTGAGGTCCTAAGCAACTGAGCAAGACCCTATCTCAAAATAAAGAATAAAAATGGCTGGGAATGTCACTCATTGTTAAAAAAGAGGGAAGGAAGGAATGAAGGAAAGGAAGGAAGAAAAGGAAAGGAAAGAGAAAGAATAGGTTGGTGGGAAAGAGGAATGATTAGAAGATGATGCCGGGCGCGGTGGTGCACGCCTGTAATCCCAGCACTTAGGGAGGCTGAGACAGGAGAATCCCGAGTTCAAAGCCAGCCTCAGCAATGGCAAGGCACTAAGCAACTCAGTGAGACCCTGTCTCTACATAAAACACAAAATAGGGCTGGGGATGTGGCTCAGTGGTCGAGTGCCCCTGAGTTCAATCTCCAGTACCAAAAAAAAAAAAAGACAAAAAGCTCTTAGAAATTTAAAATATGGTAGTTAAAACAAAAGATTCAACAAAACAGTAAGAAAATAAAGTTGAGAAACTTCCCAGAAAGTAGAATAAAACAATAAAAAATGAAACCTAGGAAGAGTGTTAGGATTCAAGGAGTTCCAACATCTATAGAAAATTCTATATTTAAAAAAAATGCCAGGTGTGGGGACACTCACCTATAATTCCAGTGATTTAGAAGGCTGAGGCAGGAGAATCACAAGTTTGAGGCCAGCCTCAGCAATTTAGAAAGACCCTGTCTCAAAATGAAAAAATTAAAAGGACTAGGAATGTAGCTCATAGAACACCCCATGTTCAATTCCCAGTTCCACTGCAGGAAAAGAAAGGAAAGAAAGGAAGAAAGAAAAGAAAGAAAGAAAGTTCCCTAGAAGAGAAAGACATAAGTCTTCAAGTTAAAAGTGCACACTAGATGTTCAATACAATGGGGGAAAATACCAAGACAATATTTTCAAATTTAGAATGCCAGGATAATGGCAACCTAATTTCTAGAGAGAAAAATCATGTCATGTCTGAAAGAGGAGGAAACTGTGTGGTATCAAACATCTTAACTGCAGTGCATGATGCTGGGGAGAGTAGCACTGAGCACACTAAGTTCTGAGTGAAAGTCACTTTTATCCTAGAGTTCTATACTTAGCCAAATAAAGGATAAGTATGGAATAATGATATTTTCAGATACGTAAGAACTCAAAAATTTTACCTCCCACGCAGCTTGTCTTAGGAAGATAGTAAGAGATATAATTCAGTGAAATGAAAGACTAAGCCAATAACAAGGAACAAAGGCACTATAGAAAACAAAGCAGCAACCCAAAGGGAATACTGATAAGAAGTCCTAAAATGACACCTGAGCCCCAGGTGTAGAGAGTAACCCATACAAACTGATTGGATCAAGATGACAGTGGGTATGGAAAGGACGCCTCCAGCAGTGTGCCTGGTGATGGTGTGTGTGTAGGGGCTGGGGAGTGACAGATGATTCCATGCATTTGGACATCTGGGAGAGAAAAACCTTTGCTGGTAGCCAGGAATGGTGGTACATGCCTATAATCCCAGCTACTCTGGAGGCTGAAGCAGGACAATTGCAAATTTAAGGCCAGCCTCAGCAATTTAGCAAGGCCCAAAGCAACTCAGTGAGACCCAGTCTCAAAATAAAAAATTAAAAGGCCTGGATATAAAAATTAAATGTACCTGAGTGGTTTATGGGTTCAGTTTTTAGTACCAAAAAAAAAAAAATAATTCTGGAGAAAGTGGAAAGAATGACAAAGAGCCATTTTATCCAAAAAAGACAATGGTTGAAAAATTTCCAGGAATGAGGAAATATAAAAACTTTAATAGTGAAACCATAAGAAAAGAACCAAATGAAGGAAATAAAGAGAGAGGAAAGGCTGCTCAACAGTAACACAGATCTATTCTGGACAAACCTGTGGTGGGGGAGGGGGAGGCCCAGTGGAGACTGAGATTGGTCTTCTGCCTGAGGCTTAGGGTAGTTATGGGGTATGGGGCAGGGTGCAATTTTTTGTGGTTAGGCCATTGCTAGGCAGTTGTCAGGGAAGGGTCCTTATAGTCATCACCTCCATTCTTTGAGGTGGTCACTGTTTCATGTTGAACCAGGTGTTTTCAGGATTCCAGTCCCAGATAACAATTTCCTTTCTTTGTATAAGGATGGAGTATTGTCTGGGGACCTAAAGGTCAGGCTGAGTCAGAGTGACCATGAAGTGACTCTTGTTCTAAGATGGAGGATATGTTTCAAAACAGCATCACTTGTGTCAAATTTTTCCTAACAGAAACTAGAGAACATCAAGAATGTGTTTGAAATTCTGAAAGTCAAGAAAGAAAAGTACTGATTACCTAGGGCTCGGGATATAGCTCAGTTGGTAGAGTGCTTGCCTCGCATGTATAAGACTCTGGGTTCAATCCCCAGCACCACACACACAAAAATTGATCCCCTAAAATGGGGAGGGGAAGGGCAGAAAGTCTCTCCTCAAAATCCGGAAGGCAATAAGAAAATGTCTTATTAGAGCCTTCCAGGGAAGATAAGGAGGTGGGTGGGAAATGGTTTCTTAGCAGCTCCTTACAAATCTCTCACCCTCTCATATTCTGAGACCATCACGAGGCCTCCCACCAAGTCTCATACTATCTGGGGCTCCATTCCGTGCCTCTGATAAGTACTGTGGTTTGGATATGAAGTGTCCCCCAAAACTCTCATGTTAATACAGGAATGTTGACAGGTGAAATGATTAGACGATGATGAGAGCTGTACCCAAATCAGTCCATGCTAGCTTGAATGGACTGACTGGGTGGTGACTCTAGCCTGGTGAGGCGTGGCTGGAGGAGGTGGGCCACTGGGGGCGTGCCCTGGAAGGGTTCATCTTCCCTGCGGCCCTTTTCTCCTTCTCTCTGTTTCTTGGCTGTCATGAATGAAGCAGGATCCCTCCACCACCCCCTTCCTCCACGATGTTCAGCCTCACCTTGCTCCCAGTTCAGCTCTGGAACTGTGAGTCAAAATAAACTTTTCGTCTTCTAAGTTGTTCTTTTGGGGCACTTAGGTCACAGCAATGAAGAGCTAACTAACAAACAGGTCTGTTTGGATATATGCCAGGTCACCAGACACCATGGTAGAGCTGTGCTCCTGAAGTATAGAGAAATATGATATCAGTATAAGCATCTGACTTAAAAGTGAGCAGGGCCGGAGGTCTAGCTCAGCGGTAGGGCACCTAACGTGGAAGGTCATGAGTTTGAGACGGAGCAGAAATTATCAGAAGAAAACAGCTGAAAGAGTTGAAGTAACAATCTATAGAGAAAGAGACTGAAAGAAGGGAGGGAGGGGTGGAGGGACAATTGGGTTCATTCCATATCTTGGCTATTCTGAATAATGCAATAGTTATCATTCTACTAATGCTTAATTATCACATCTTTGGCCAATGGGAGCCTCCACAAGTTGGTGGTGAGGTTCTTTTGATCCTAATAGTCTTTGGCAACTTCCTTCTATCTAGTTTGACAAATTTTTCACATTTGTATCTGTAACACACAGGTTAAGATAATATATAAGATAAGCATGAAAAATTTCCCCAAGGAGCCCTGGTCCTTTTAGCTGATATGGAATCAAGAAACCACAATCTGGGGGCCAGAGGGTGCTCATTATTATGGGATTGATGATTGTTTCTAGGTCTTCTCAGTTGACTCTGCTAGGAAATAGGTTATTTTAAACTAATCTTAAACTGGGCGTGGTGGCTCACGCTTGTAATCCCAGCACTTAGGGAGGCTGAGACAGGAGAATCGCGAGTTCAAAGCCAGCTTCAGCAATGGCGAGGTGCTAA
Organism: Geosciurus inauris; assembly: GCA_004024805.1. Taxonomy (NCBI): domain Eukaryota; kingdom Metazoa; phylum Chordata; class Mammalia; order Rodentia; family Sciuridae; genus Geosciurus; species Geosciurus inauris. The sequence goes on from PVHX01005994.1 coordinate 59,471, forward strand.
GCAACTCAGTGAGACCCTATCTCTACATAAAACAAAAATAGGGCTGGGGATGTGGCCCAGTGGTCGAGTACCCCTGAGTTCAATCTCCAGTACCAAAAAAAAAAAAAAAAAACAAAAAAAGAACTAATCTTAAATCCACACTCATATTTCCTATTCATATTTGGGATTTTCACTTAACTTTGATTTCTCTATATGTATCTCTTTTTCTTTACACTGAAAATCTTAGATCCTAATAATGTTAAAATAATTCTCATAATGTTAAAATACAAATCATTGCTTATTTGTTTCATCTGCCCCACATATAATAGTTTCAGAATTATAATGTCAATAATGTTTCTAAAAATGTGATTTTAAAAGAAGTTTTTTTTTTTTGCAAGATTATTGTCATGGTCCCACTGGGTATGTCCCTCAATAGTCATACAATCAAATTACTGTTTTAGAATCTCTTAAAATAATTCTGAGTTTTAACACTAAGTTGATACATAGTTATTATTGTCTTTTTAAGAACTGATTTTTCCATTTAATTTTGTTTTATAGTCATGTATAATATACACACAATTCCAAGGTCAAATCTGTAAAATTATGTGTTCAGAGCAGTCTAACTTCTATCCCTAACCCTTCTGTCTAGTATCTGCCACTTCCAGAGGGAAATTTCTAAATTTTTAAAATTTTTTCATGAGCAACTTTCTTGTGTTTTCTTCCTCCCCTGCACCAAATTTTATTTCAGGCATAATTGACAAAAACTATATATTTGAGGTACATAAAATGATGATTTGAGCCTGGCATGGTGGCACATACCTATAATCTCAGCTACTTGGGAGGCTAAGGCAGGAGGATCACAAATTCCAGACCAGCCTAGGCAACTTAGCAAGACCCTGTGTCAAAATACAAAATAAAAAGAGCTAGGGAGCAGGTGTGGAGGTGCACACTTGTAATCCCAGTGGCTCCAGAGGCTGAGGCAGGAGAATCACGAGTTCAAAGCCAGCCTCAGCAAAAGCGAAGCACTAAGCCACTGAGACCCCGTGTCTAAATAAAACATAAAATAGGGCTCGGGATGTGGCTCAGTGGTTGAGTGCCTCTGAGTTCAATCCCCAGTATCAAAAAAAAAAAAAAAAAAAAAAAAAAAAAAAAAAAAAAAAAAAAAAAAAAAAAAAAGGGCTAGGGATATGGCTTAGTGGTACAGCACCCCTACCAAACTCACAGTGCACAAGACCGTGGGTTCAATGCCAACCACTACCCCAAAAAAAAAAAAAAACCACAATGTGATAAAAAAATAATGTACATATTTACATATATATACACATACACTTTGAAATGATTACCACAAGCAAGTTAATTAACACATCTAACATCTCACACAATTACCATTTCTTTGTGTATGATAAGAAACCTTAAGATTTACTCTCTTAGCAAATTTCAAGTATATAATACAGCATTATAGATGGGCATGGTGGCTCATGCCTATAATCCCAGCAGCTTGGGAGGCTGAGGCAGCAGGATCACAAGTTCAAAGCCAGCCTCAGAAACTTAGCAAGGCCTAAGCAACTTAGTGAGACCCTGTCTCAAAATACAAAATAAAAAGGAGCCGGGTGCACTGGCACACACCTGTAATCCCAGCACTTTGGGAGGCTGAGATAGGAGAATTGTGAGTTCAAAGCCAGCCTCAGCAAAGTGAGGCGCTAAGCAACTCAGTGAAACCCTGTCTCTAAATAAAAACACAAAATAGGGCTGGGGATGTAGCTCAGTGGTTGAGTACCCCTGAGTTCAATCCCCGGAACCAAAAATAAATAAATAAATAAATAATAGAAATTAATAAAAATAAAAAGCGTTGGGGATGTGGCTCAGTGGCTAAGTGTCCCTGGGTTCAATTCTCAGTACCAAAAACAACACAACAGCAACGACAAAAATCTAATCGTGTTATTATCTGTAGTCACCATGCTCTGCATTAGATCTCCAAAACTTATCCAATTAATTTTTTAAAGGCTTTTTGTAGTTGTAGATGGATAGCATGCCTTTATTTTATTTTCTTATTTTTGTATGTGGTGCTGAGGCTCAAACCCAGTGCCTCACACGTACTAGGCAAGCGCTCTGCCACTGAGCCACAGTCCCAATCCCCTTATCCAACTTATAATTGAACGTTTGTACCTTTAAACCAGCATCTCCCTGTTTCCCCACCCTTTCATTTTATGTGCTTTAGCGGGGGAAAGCATTGGGGATTGAATTCAGGGGCAATTTACCACTGAGCCACATCCCTAGCCCTTCTTATTTTATATTTTGAGATAAGGTCTTGTCAAATTGTTTATGGCCTTGCAAAACTGTGGAGGTTGGCCTCAAATTTGTGATCCTCCTTGCCTCAGCCTCCCAAGTCTCTGGGATTACAATTTTCTTTTGATATTATGATTTATTTTGCTTTTTGGTATATAAACAAGTATACACATATATACAAATTAAACAGTAGCATATGATACATATTTTCTCCACCCTGATTTTTTTCATCTTAATAACATATGCTGGAAATCATTCTACATTAGCACGTAGGGCTGTCCCTTTTTCACAACTGCATAGTACTCCATTGTGGAGATGTATCATGATTGATCTAACCAGCTCCCTGCTGATGAGCAAAATAGAATAGAATTTAAGGTAAAAAGCATCGTAAGGGTCAAAGTGGAACATTTCATACTAATTTAAAAGCTATAATTCACCAAGAAGATACAATCAGGAATTTCAATGCATTTAACTATACAGCCTGGAAAAATATAAAGCAAAATCCAGTAGAATTACAGACAGATTTGTTGATATCAAGCCTTTTCTTTTCTTTCTCTAGATTGAGTCACTGAAAGACCAGGATTACATTGTTTTTTCACCACTGTATCACCAGCCCTTAGCACATTCCTGGTATACAGAGAGGTTTAATAAATGCTTATCAAATACATAAACAGGAAGCAGAACCAGGAGTGAGGTAATCTTTATGCTACTGGGAAAGAACAGGAGCCCAGAGATGATCGGGAAGCAAGTCAGTGTGAGACGAGACAGACTCCCTGAACCTCTGCCCTCTTAGTCAGGGCTCTGGCTAAAGTCTCCAGGACCCATAATGTGCCATCAAAAACAAGCAAAACTTCACAGGTAAAAACACAAGTGATCTCTGGGAGTTATAGACGCGAAGCAATGCAAATTGGGAGTTGCTGGCACTCTTTGCCTGGGGTGTGACTCCGACCTGGGCTAGGTGGCTGGAGCAGTAGGATGGTGGGAGGTAAGTGTGCCACTGGCACCAGCCTGTCCCTTCTGGGATTCTACCCAACTGCTCCATATTAGGCTTGTGCTCAGGTGACCCTGGAAGAGCCCTCGGAGTCAAAGCCAGCTCTGTGGAACAGAAAGCTCTGTCTGGGGGGGGGGAGGGCAGGGAGAAAGGAAGGAGGGCGTTGTGGGGGGGCAGTGCAGAAGGGCAGGGGGATAACAGATGAGGCTAAATTAATTTTGGAAACCATTAAATCTTTGAAAAGAGAGCATGTTTTCAGCAGGGACAGTGAATCACTGTGATTTGCAGAAACAGGCACAAAGCAATTAGCCATCTGGATTCTGTGGCTTCCAGCCCCCCAGCGGAAACTTCAAGCAAGCGGAAGGCTGGTCATTACACAGCCCAGACCCAGCACTCCAGGCTCCACAGATAACTGTGCCTCCAGCCGGCTGGGAGTCCAGAGACTTGGGACAAAGGGCAACTTGGCAAGAAACAGAAAAATGGGCAGGAAAAGCAACAACGGCCACAGGGAGCCAGTACTACTTCCTTCTTCCTGTGAGCATCCCTCAGAATCCATCATGACTGAGTGAGCAGTTCACTCACCTGATAAGCATTTGTTAATCATCCCAGACCTTGTTCTAGCGCATACATTATGTCATTTAATCCTCATGATATACATTAGAGGAGTTCCACCCATGGCACAGTTCCAAGGGAACCGATCACCTGATATCTGATATGAACAGCACTCCCTGGAGATACAAAACAGAGTGGCCTTGCTTGAGGTAGATTGCTATCTTCTTCTTCTTTTTTTAATCAATGAGGAAATAAAAGAAAAATAAGATGACTTGAATTTGCTCAAGGTAAGTGGCAGGACTGAGAGGAACTGAGAATTCTGTGCCCTAACATATGAATTACAAATTGCTCCTATCTAATTCAGAAGGTTGTGAAGACTACGTAATACGCATGGATACGACAGTCTTATAAACTGTAGAGTGCCATAGATGGCTGAACCATTAGAAAGCAGTTACCCCAGCTCCCACCAACCTTCTGTGACCCTATGATACTGCTCCTCAATTCATTTCTAGAAACTGCTAGGGAGTGTTGGCAAGCCCACACAGGAAATGGTTTAGCCTTTCCAAGGAGAGAAAGCAAGCAATAGTGACCTGCAGAGTTTTGCTCAAGGAAGCCTGGCTGCACTGAACTGTGATTAAAACTAAGGAGGTCCTGGCTCTGTTCTCCCTCCATTTCCCTGAGAAGAGGGAAGCCAGGAAGGGAAAGCACCACTGAGACTGACCAGAGGTGGGGTCTCCTTCCTGAGGTCCCTGGTCCTCCAACCTGCCTGGTTTACTGTAGGTCCCTGGACCAACCTTTATGCTCCCTGCTCTGGGAAAGTGCCTCTCCAAAGCCTCAGTCGAGAGCTGTTTAGCCTAGGGAGGGCTCTGCCATGGCCTAGAAGGCCCTACACTTTGACCACCGAGGGCTTGTCATTTGCTGTTCACATCTGCAGTCCCTCCAACTGCTGGTGGGAGGGCTGGCTCTCAGATAGAGAAACAAAGAAAAGCAAAAGCAGAGAGGAGTGCAACCAGTATGGACCAAGGAGGCAGATAACCGCGGAGTCCAGCCCTGCCTCTGCCTGGCTGTGACCTTGGGCAAGGCAGCCTACTTCTCTTCTTGCTTTCTTCTTGTATAACCTGGAGTGAATGTTTCTGTCGCCCTCCCGGGTGGTGGTGAGGACTCCGCGAGCTCACAGGCTCTGGACTAGTGCCGAGTTTAAACAATAAAAAGCGTGGGAACTGCCAGGTGCCAGCAGGCTTCCTGGCTCAGCGATGGCTGCCATGTGAAACACAAGCTTGATGTTACCAGATCTTTTTATTTGTCCAGAAAAATCAGAAATCTTGATTTGTCTGTGAACTTTTCCAAATTTCAGAACCCTGTGAGGACAGAAGAAAACATGTCTGCGGGTCGTGGGGTGGCGTTCCCACAGGTTTACTGCCCCTCATTCCCATTTCATACCTCGATGGCTGGACCGTAAAGGTCCTGCCCTTCTCCGGTGGTGGCCGTCGTCGTCACCTACGTTGTAAAGTGAGTGGGAGTGGGCTTAGGACCGCCACCTGGAAGGTGAGGAGCGGCCTCAAAGGGAGGAATCAAGGAACCAAGGAACTGGGAGGGCGGGGAGCTTCTCGGGGCTCTTCTCGGCCAGGACCAGCCAGGCCGGGGGCGACGGGGCTCAGGCCGGGAGTCAGGCGAGGGAGCTGGCTCAGGACAAGAGGAGCCAGCCGCCTTCCGGCTTGGGCCTCTCCCTCAGGCCTCCCCTTCGGGCCTCCGCACCGCAGAGCGCCGCCTCTCCTGCGCTGGCAGCGGGCGCGGCCGCGGGCGCGTGCGCCCGGCCCTTCCCAGCAGGGCCGCGCCTTCCCGGCACTGCGCCCGCTGCCCGCCGCCCTTACGGACCCCCAACTCCCGGCCCCACGCCACGGCTTTCCCAGGCCCGCTTGGCCGGAGAGGGTTCGGGAAACGCTGGCGTGGGCGCCTGCTCCTAGACATGCTCCCTTTCCCTCCTGGCCCCTTAGCGTCCCTGGGAAAGGCCCCGGAAGAAGCCCCACAACTTCTCTCTTCGCTTTGGCACTTCACAGTGAGTCCTCCAGGTGAGGAATTTTCCACAGCCCGTGTCCCCTCCCTGCGTCCGGCCCTGCCGTGGGATCCTGTGGCTGCAGAAGGTGGGCAGAGACCAGGGCTTGTCTCTCCTCTACCTGTGCAGCCAAGCTACTTGACCTCAGCACCCACCAGTGGACAAGGCTTGAAATGTACGTCACTACTCCTCAAACGGTCAACACACAGGTACTGCATGATCCAGCACTTCCACTCCTAGGTGTATGCCCAAGAGAAATGAAAACATCTGCCCACACAGAAACCTGCACATAAATGTTCATAGCAGCATTATTTACAATAACCAAAATGTAGAAACACAAATGTCCATCAACTGATAAATGTGATATATACATATACGGGACTGTTTTTCAGCCATAAAAAGGAATGAAGTACTGGTACATGCTACGCTGTGGATGAATTTTGAAAACATTATGCTAAGTGAAAAAAAGTGAGTCATAAAAGATGACATATGGTTCCATTTATATGCAATTTCCAGAATAGGCGAATCTATAAAGACAAATTAGCAGTTGGCAGTTGCTTAGGGCTCAGGTGAATGGGGTGTAGGGAAGGGATAGCTAAAAGGTACAGTTTCTTTTGGAGGGATGAAAATGTTCTAAAAGGGACTGTGGTGGTGGTTGCACATATCTGTGAATGTATTAAAAACTACTGGATTATATAATTTGGGTGAATTATATGGCATGTGACTTATACCTCAATTGAACTGTTATAATAGTATGTACTCATGGAGAGACAGAGAAAGTGAGAGATAAAATGTGGCAAAAACATTAACGACTGTTGAAATTGGGAGGATATGCATAAATTCATTGTACTATTCTTGTATCTGAAATTATTTCAAAATTTAAAAGTTGATATTTAAAAAGTGAAACTTACCCATGTACCCATCTTGCACTAAGAGGCTGGTTATGGACAGGTTGTGGTATATCTCTGTAGTCTGATAGGCTAGGACTCAACTCCACCATTTACTAATCCTATAACCTTGACCTCTCTGGACCTCGGTTTCCTCATCTGTAAAATGGTAACAATACCAATAATACATACCTAAGAGAACTTTTTTAAGGGTTATAGACAGTCATGCATTAAGCTCTTATTATTTATTTATCTATCTATCTATTTATTTATTTATTTAATTTTTTGGTACCAGCCATCCCCAGTTCTTTTTTAATGTTTTGTTTGGGGACAGGGTCTCACTAAGTTACTGAGGGCCTAGCTAAATTGCTGAGGCTGGCCTTGAACTTGTGATGCCCCTGCCTTAGCCTCCTGAGCTGCTGGGATTACAGGTATGCACCACTGTGCCTGGCAAAGCTCTTGATTTTTATGTAGTAAGTGCTCAATAAATGTTAGCTATTATTCATACACAAACAATTTTAAAAGAATGCATTGTTTCTTATTACAAAAGTAGTTTGTGGGGCTGGGGTTATGGTGCGGTGGTAGCATGCTTGCCTAGCATGCGTGAGGCACTGGGTTTGATTCGCAGCACCACATAAAAATAAAATAAAGATATTCTGTCCACCTACAACTAAAAAATAAATATTTAAAAAAAAAGTAGTTTGTGTTCATTGTGGAAAACTTTAGAAAATGTAGTTATATAAACAAAGAAGTAAAAATCACTAGTAACCTCTAAATTCTGTGAAAAAATCACTGTTAACTAATATTTTGAGTTATGTACAGTATATACAGTATGTTATGCAATATTTAGCATATGAACATGTTATTTTGTAACATGTTTTGTTTACTGTACATGACAGGCATCTACTGAGTATTTTCAAGCTAAGAATTCTGACATGAATAAGCCAGACACCCAGCCCTTGGAAGTAAGTGAAATCTAGAAGCAAGAGAGACTTATTAGCCAATAATTAGAGGGGACAATTTGATAAAAGCCACCTTGGGAAAGAAAAAATGAAGGGCCTGCCCTGCTCAAACTAAACATGTTAGAAGCTTCTCAGAAGCGAAAGAAAAGTTGCAGACAGAGAAATGGGAAAGTGCTGGGGCTGGGATTGTGGCTCAGCGGTAGAGCACTTGCCTCGCATGTGTGAGGCCCTGGGTTCGATCCTCAGCACCATACACAGAGCAATAAAATAAAGACATTGTGTCCATCTACAAAAAAATTTAAAAAAAAAAAAAAAAAAAAAGAAAGAAATGGGAAAGTGCTATTGGGGCAGAAGAAGCTACGTGTGGACCAGCTGGGCCATGTTCATGTACTGCTTCCTCAAGTGGATCACGAAAGGAGAGCATAAGGGGCCTGAAATGTCACACCAGTGTTACAGAGTACAGTGCTGCCTTCATGGGCTAAAACAGACCTCCAACCTTCTAAATACCTTTTTTTTTTTTTTGGTACTGGAGATTGAACTCAGGGGCACTCGACCACTGGGCCACATCCCCAGCCCTATTTTGTGTTTTATGTAGAGACAGGGTCTCACTGAGGTGCTTAGCGCCTCGCCGTTGCTGAGGCTGGCTTTGAACTCACGATTCTCCTGTCTCAGCCTCCCTAAGTGCTGGCATTACAGGCTTGCGACACCACGCCTGGCTTAAATACCTCTCTTATGACATAGTATTTAGAGTCCTAGACATTGGAGCCAGATAGACTGAGTTCAAAGTCTGTCTGTGCCTCTTACCAGCTGTGTGACTTTGGGCAAGCCACTTAACCTTTCTAAACCTCAATTTCTCATGTAGACAATGGAAAAATAATAGTCAATTTCTGTAGATTGTTGTGAGGATTGAATTTTCAACACATGTAGCATGCTTAAAGCAATGTCTGAAACATAGCGCAAGCACTTATGACTATTTGTCCTCTTATTTTCCCCCAGTACTAGGGAGTGTACCCAGCCCTTTTTCTTTTTTTCTTTCTTTAAAAAAATTTTTTTTAGTTATAGGTGGACACAATACCTTTATTTTATCCACTTATTTTTTATGTGATGCTGAGGATCGAACCCATGGATGAGAACCCAGTACCTCACTCATGCTAGGCGAGCGCGCCACCACTGAGCCACAACCCCAGCCCAGCCTCTGTTTTCTTTCTTCCTTTATTTCTTTCTCCCCCTCCCTCCTTCCCTTCCTCCTTCCTTCCTTCCTTCCTTCCTTCCTTCCTTTCTCTCCCTCTCTCTCTCTCTCTTCTCTTTTTTCTTTTCTTCAACCTCCCAAGTAGCTGGAATTACAGGTGTATGCCACCATGCCCAGCCTCAACTCTCTTCTGTAGCAACCGAATCTGCAATAACTAAACCCCAAGAAAGTGCAATAAAGAACAAGTTTGGATGCTCAGGGTCTTGGGGATAACAGGAACAGGCATTTGCCAGAGCTACCAGCCAAGCCCTGAGAAGGGAGAGGTCAAAAAGAGCCTTATTACAGACCACTTCCCAATACCCTGACTAACCTCTGGTCCCACTTCTGCACTCATCCCCTAGTCCCCACCCCCATCAGGAAGGCATCCTCCTCCGGGGCTGGAGCTGGGCCTGTATGGTGGCCTCCTCTCTTGAGAAAAAAAAGCTGTGATAGGAACCCTTTTCTTTAGGGAGGAAATGGGCAGGGAATGACATTTGTGTCCCTACCCGTATGCAAATTATCTGATGAGACAAATGATTTTGTAGGAAAACACATCCTGTTCACTCCATAGCATTTCCCCTGACGTCTGGAACAAGTTGGGGTGGTCAGGGTCAGAGCCACTATTGAGAGAGTTCCTGGCCACTGACCCCTCCCAGTGGTGTCAGAAGGGTGCTGGAGAAGGGAGGCTTTAGGCTTGGCAAACCCAGGCATGGCAGCTGGAAAGTGAACTGGCCCAGGGCACACAAGCTCCCCCATCCAGTTCCTCCCAGCCAACAAGGGATGGGAAAGGCCTGGTAGAGCAGCATCTGGGGAGCCAGGAGTTCTGGCTTCTGGGACTCACTCAGCCCTTAACCCACAGTGTGACCTTGGACATTTCCCTCTCTAGGTCTGAGTTTCTTCATCTGTCAAATGAGAGGGTTGAATTATCCAAGTGTTTTCAATTTGGAGTACACAGACCCTCTAATCATAAATAGGCTCCAGGGCTTTGGTGCCACTCTCAGGTGTAGGCAAAATTCTGTGTGTGTGTGTATTTTTCTGGAGAGGAGTGCAAAGCTATTATCAGGTCACCCAGATGAGTTTAGATGACCTCTGTGGTCCCTTGAGTTGGGTATTGGGTAGATGGAAGCTTCTTGAGGATGAGGATGTGTCTTATAACATCAGCACAGCATAGTATGTGGCACAGTGTAGATACTCAATATTTATTAAATGAAGACACCCATAAATGCTGGAATGTGACCACAGCAAGGGATGGAGGCGGATGTTGGTGTGGGGTCTCAGTGATAGGAGTGAAATGGCTCAGTGACAGGGCTGGTGAGGAGTCAGGGTGATGGGGATTAAAGAGAAGGTGTCATCTAAAAATGCAGCCTGGAGTCTGCTCAGTTTGGAGCAGATTAAGATTTAAGGTTCTGCTCTCTTCCAGCCAGCCACACACCCCTCCTCTTCCCCTGGGTTCCTCATGGGAAACATCAATTGAGTCAAACCCAAACCAAGGTTTGGCACCTAAATGGGTTTGTTTGCAGCATTTAATATTCCCAAATTTGTTTGTTTCTTTTCTTTTCTTTTTTTCTTTTTCAATGCTGGGGATTGAACCTAGGGACTCACACACTTCAACGGCTCTACCATTGAGCTACACATCGCCAGCCTCAAAATTCCCCAGTTTCTCTGACTAGAAAATCCATAGAACCTGAAAAATGCAGCCTGGTCTCTGGCGGTGACTGGGGCTGGTGCAGGAGTGGGAATGAAAGGACAGAGTTAAGGGCTGAGGATGTCACCAGTAGTAGAGCTTTTGCCTAACATGTGGGAGGCCCTGGGTTCAATCCCTGTTCTTCCCTCAGGCCACCTCTTCTTCCTTCCTTGGACCCTTTACAAACCTGCCCCCCTTGCTGTGGGGCCCCCAATGCTTGGTCTCTGCTCTTCTTTTTCCATGGTGAGCTCCCTCAGAAAACATAGCCCTCTCAGGGTTTTGACTGATGCTTCTACAAGCTGATGGATAGTAGAGGTCATGCTCACTGCTAGGTAAGGGACAGACTTTGCAGATGAGAAGACTCTGATGAACCTGCCCAGGTGAATTGCCCTTCTCACCATCTTCTCTTACATAGTGGCTGGTCTCCCACTGCTGCCCAGTGGCTCTGACACAGGCTGGGGGAGCATTTGCAAACTCTTTGTCACCTAGAGAGGAAGCACCATTGAGTCATGAGTCACTGGACCAGAGACACTTCTGCCCAATCTCACACCATATGCAGGTCACTGTCAAGCTGTTCCAGGAGTGTGTTGGGGCCACTCCCTCGCTTGACTTGAGCACGGACTTTGGGAGGAGTCCTGAGCTGGAGATCCAACTTTTCCTCTTCCTTTCTCCTCTCTGCCCCTTCTCAGAGCAATGAGGGAGGAGTTGGCCTTGTCAACTCTGCCCATTTGCAGAATATTATTAAAATAATCATCTACATGTTGTGGTGCACACCTGTACTCCCAGCTGTCAGGAGACTGAGGTAGGAGGATCGCAAGTTCAAGGCCAGCTTGAGCAACTTAGAACCTGTCTCAAAATAACAAATAAAAAGGGCTGAGGATGTAGTTCAGTATTAGAGCATTTGCCTAGCATGCTCGAGGCCCTGGATTCAATCCCTAGCACCACAAATATCACCATGATGATGATCATCATCATTATCATTGACTATATATAGTAGCAGTGTCTCCATTCAACCAATATCTATTAAACTAAGTGCCTGTGCTATGCCCAGAACTTTCCTGGGCTTTTGGAGTACAGCAGTGAACAGAACAAATCCTTATCCTACATAGGTTGAGTATCCCTTACATGAAATGCTTGGAATCAGAAATGTTTCAGATTAGAGTTTTGGGGACTTCTGGAATATCTGAATAAACCTGAGAATCCTGGGATAGGGGACACAGGTTTAAACACGAAATTCACTTGTTTCAGATATACTACTTTAAGCACATAGCCTGAAGGTAATTTTATACACTATTTTTAATAATTTTGTGCATGAAGTAAAATTTGTGCACACCGAACATCAGAAAGCAAAGGTGTCAGGATCGAGGCCACCAACACGGACAATCTGTGATGTGTTTCTGATTTTTGGAACATTTCAGCTTTAAATTTTTTTGGATTAGAGATGCTCAACCTGTATTGTAATAGAAATATATTGAACAAAATACTTTAGACTTGGATGATACATAAACCCATGAAAACAATGATGTCCAAAAGCTTTCCCTATCGAGATTTATTGTTTTGTCTGCCCAGAACAGTACCACTCTTTCTTGGGGAACTGCTTTCTCATCACTCACGCCAGCATGTCATAAGGAGCTGCCAATCATGTGTATCACACCAGGGTTCACAAGTGTGAGCTTGTAAAACAGTTTGGGCCAATCACAAACTCTGGGGGCCCCTTGGCCATAGTTGATTGGTCTAGGAAATGTCAGATGACCGAAGTTGATCAGATCAGAAAGTTTCCACATATTTTTCCTTTAAATTTTAAAAAATCAATTAATTAAAAATTAATCAAAAAAATTACACATGGATATGTTATCATTGAAAAAAGTCTAAGAGCTGGGGATATAGCTCAGTGATAGAGCACCTGTCTAGCATGTATGAGGCCCTAGGTTCTATTCCCGGCACCAAAAAAAAAAAAAAAATTGAATCTGACAGTCTGCTTCAATCCCAATCCCTTAAATTTACTTGTCTGGAGGAAACCAAGGTCTGTGAATTCAGATCTTTCTCTGTGCATTTGCATTCATTTAGAAAGATATGTTTGCAAGCAGGTGGGGTGGTGCAGGCCTATAATCCTGGCTATTCAGGGGACTGAGGCAGGAGGATCTCAAGTGCAAGGCCATCCTGTGCAACATACTGAGACCCTGTCTCAAAATAAAACAGGCTAGGGCTGGGGCTGGGGCTCAGTGGTAGATGTTAGGTCTGGCCAGGGTCCAGGATGTTCAATTAGGGGGACCGGTCAGTAGCTGCAGAATGGAGCTGCCAGCCAGATGCTGATGCCACCAGTAGACACGCCTCCTGTCAATCAGTGGGTTTTCCTGACCTATCCAGGAAGGACTCTGGCCTTCTCTTGCTCCTCCCAAGCCCTCCCCTTCCTAACCGGGCTTTCTTGAAATTCTCTGTGCTCTGGAACCCCAGCGCCATTCCTCGCGGACACACTCTGAAGGACCGGGAGGATTCGGCCAGAGAGTGTGTATTCCAATAAAGTCTTGCCGAGCAGCTTAATTCATCTCCTCCTGGTTGTCTAGTCTTTACAGTAGAGCGCTTGCCTCGCATGCGTGAGGCACTGGGTTTGATCCTCAGCACCACATAAAAATAAATAAAATAAAGATATTGTGTCCATCTACAACTAAAAAAATTTTTAAAATAATAAATAAGTAAATGAATAAATAAAACAGGCTAGTGACATGGCTCAGTGGTAGAGCAGTGGCCTAGCACACACAAGGCTTTGAGTTCAATCCTCAGCACTATAAAAAAGAAAAAGAAAGAAAGAAAAGAAAAATATATGTTGCAAGCACACATATAATATCTAGTACTATTTCAAGGTTTTGTTTTTGTTTTTGCTTATGCTTGAGTGAGACCATATTGTATGTATCATTCTGCAAATTACTTTTCACATTTACCAAGATGTCTTAGGGGTTTATGTTAGTACATAACTTCATTCTTTTGAACAGTTTCCACATTGTCAGAGTTAAAAATATGCCATGGTTTAAACACGAACATGTAGGTTATTCCTAATTTTGCCCTATAAATAATACTTCAAGTAACATCCTCCAATGTTTCCTTAGGCCCATGTATGAGAGTTACTAGTCTGGATTTTGAGAAGTAGCATTAATATCCACATTTAAAGTCAGATTAGATACTGCCACACCAGAGGGCAGCTGAGTCCTGAGCCCAGTCAATCCTTCCTTGCTGTCTCCACAGTGAACTTAGCAAGAGCCAATACCTTCCCCTTCCGGGTTCAAGCTAATAAGAATTGCATTTTTGTTACTTTCACCCCAAAGACTGAATTTCTGATTAATATGTACAGATAAGGATTGTTTCAAGATTCACACAGATTCTCTAGTCTCTCATTGTTCTTCTTTCCTCTCCTGTTCTCTAGTTTAGTCTCCTAATTTACATGTTCCTCCCAGAGGCACCATATTCACGGGGTTCTGCTCACCCTGAGGTCCTTTTCTGGGACAGAAGGGCAGAGCAAGAGAACAAAGCCACTGGAAACAACTGATGGGAAGAGCAGTGTGCTAACTCCCTGATGGAATCTTCCTATAGTGAACATAGTTTCAGAACCTGGTTTCTGTCTAGGCTTTGTCAGAGATGGCCACGAGCAGGTCAATTCCTGATTTAAGGGGTAACAGAGCAAGTAGTGGGGAGAGAAAAGGAAAGAGACAGGAAGAGAGCAAGAAGGAAAAGACATATTGGAAGAATCTGTCCTGCTTTTTTTGTTTCATTTTGTTTTGTTTTTAATTATCATACCCCCCAACACTGAGGGAAAACTCATTTTGTTAAAAAATCTACATAGCAGTTGCAGCTTCTTAGAGACAGACGCAACATAAACACATAAACACAGGCTGTCAGTGTTCTTTTGATGCAGTGTGTGTTTATTGTTTTATTTTATTAACAAAAGAGTGAGAAGGAGGTGCTAAAGTACATCCCATCCAAAATAAAAGGCCAGCAGCTCAACGTTTACCACTCCCCCCACCCCAGTGACATCAGCTCCCCCATTTGTAAAACATGGAAACTGGTTTTCTGGTCAGCATAACACTGCGAGGTAGAAGCTGTGGTATCATTGGCTGATGTGATCCATCGTTCTAGAGTGTTGTGGGTACAACCATTCTTAGATGTGAGCTCATTTCGCCCCAGAAGTAGAAATGGAATATGATCAACAGCCTTATTTCAGAAAGGAGAAGCCTGGGGAAAGAAGCTGTGTCCTTCTGAGCCCAACAGTGAGCGAGCAGAGACAGCAGTGTTTCCCCTTGGAACACTACTAGGCCTCTGTAAGGAAAACTGCTGGAGCAGGGCTGGAGCTGGGGTGTGTGTGTGACTGCCCCTTCCCATGGCTGCATGGCCAAGAGGGTCTTGGGAGAAGGACCTCATAGCCAGGATATAAGAGGAGCAACTGCCTGTCATCATGACCCAGTAAATCTTCAGTTAAATTAACCCTCTGCCCCATATTTGGTGAGAAAAGACTTTTGGGGGGAAAGATTGTCAAGAGGCTGGATTTTACATTACATTGGCTGGAGTCAAAACAGCTCACAAGCAAGAGGATTGTCTGTGAGACATCGGTACTCACTGCTAGATTCCACAGTATCTAGAATGGTGTCTGGCATGTAGCAGATGCTCAGGAAATATTTGTGGAATGAACACATACAACTTTACCTCTGCAATATCTGCTGCACACTCCTCTGTTTCCCCCTCTTCAAAGTCTGCTTTAACATTCATAGCCTCTACTGCAGTTGACCTGCTCTTGTGCTCAGCACTGAAAGCCTGGGTTCCCCTTGGGGAGCAGGAGGTCCCTGGGTTTGGTGCCCTCCTCTCAGTTACTTCAGGTTCCCTCCCCACCCACAGCACTCATAGCACCTTGTCCTACTGCCCCAGGCAGGTCCTCATCTAGATTCAGTTGCCCACTTCACCTGTGGGACAGGTAGAGATCAGATGCGCCCACGGGAACTGCTGGTCTTGTCTTTTGCAGGTAGCCAGGGCAGGGCTTTTCAGCCTGATTGTTTTGTTTGTTGGGTACTGGGGATTGAATCCAGGGGTGCTTAATCACTACACCACATCCCCAGACCTTTTCATTTTTTATTTTGAGACAAAGTCTCGGTAAGTTGCTGAGGCTGGCCTCCAACTTGTAATCCTCCTGCCTCAGCCTCCCAAATTGCTAGGACTACAGGCCTGCCACCACATTCAGCTTCAGCCTGATTCTTACAGCAGGTCCTCAGGTCTGTACCCTACTGTGGAAACAGAGAAACTCTACCCAGGGCATCAACTGGCTCCTTGAAGTTCCAGTGTCCTTATCACTTTGCTCTGAGTAGGGGTGAAGCCTCAACGCTCACATGTGTTAGGATCCGTGACTACAGGGGAAGACTTAACTATTGTCAGTACCATCTCTTCTCATGGGACAATGAGATGGTGAGAATCCAATGCGGTCTGATCCAATGAGGTTAGACCCACAAACTCCTTGAACTCTATAGGGCCCAGGCAAGCTGTGGTGCTGCTATTTCCTGACAGCTGGCCTCTTAACAAATGAACCCTATGATCTGCACTGCACAGGCCCAGGGCAGAGCTCGGCTCCCTTTTCCTCCACAGCCCTCTGACCTAGACCCCTTGGTGTAAGCTCTGACTGAAGGAAGGCTGGCTGCAGACTCCTGGGCCACCTACAGGGTCAGGATATGACTCCTTGGCAGATGCTTCTGGCTAAAAAGAGAGCCGTGAAACTCTTTGTTAGGTCACATGATCAAAGGTGACAGCTATTCATCCATCCACTGTCATGTGGAAGGCCATAGTAGCATAGGTTAGATTGATACCAAAAGCTCAGTCCTTGTCCCTAATGCCAATCTAATAACAAGGACAAGATTTTGAGAAGAAGGAAAAAGCTTCATTGCTTTGCTAGCAAAGTGGACTTCTGGATGGGCCCAGTGGCTCAGGAGATTGAGGCACGAGGATTGCAAGTTCAAAACCAGCCTCAGCAATTTAGTGAGGCCCTAAGCAGCTAAGCAAGACCCTGTCTCAAAATAAAAAATAAAAAAGGCTGGGGATGTGACTAAGTGGTTAAGCACTCTTGGGTTCAATCCCTGGTACAAAAAAAAAAGTGAGCTTCTGTCCCAAAGACTATGATTCTAAGCGTCAGGGAGAACAGTGAGCTTTTAAAGAGGGGATATAAAGGCTACACTCCAGCTGTGCTGTCAAGAGTTATAATTCATTTGTAGACTTGAGAGACAGCTGTTTCTTAGATCTGTAGGTGCTGGCCCCAAAGTCTGGATTTCTTCATTCCTGTGGTTTGTGAGCTAAAGGACAGATAACTCAGCCTAGGACAAGAAGGTTAATCTTGTTTCCCCCGTGGTTAGGGAGAGGGAGAAGAGGAAGGGTAAAACATGTCAATTTAAAAATAAGCCACAGTGGCAGAACAGCAAGGGTTATAGTCAAAGTGTGAAGTGGACCCCTTTTACAAGATGACTTCTGGGATGAACCAGAAACTGGAAGGCCATCAGAGACAGGCTTGTCTCCCAATGTGACCCTGAAGCCCACACAAGTCCCAGGACATGCACAAGCAAGTTATTTCCATGGTCTAGACAGAGAAAAATTCCCAAGGCCCTGGTATGTAGGAGTAGTGAGGCACCCCTTACGGGTTGCCAAATTTAGTAAATACAAATACAGGACACATACCCAGTTAGATTTGAATTTCAGATAAGCATCAGATACTTTTAATATACTTTGGGATATACTTATATAAAAAGTATCTGTTGCTTATCTGAAACTCAAATTTAACTAAGTGTTCTGTATTTTTATTGGTCTTACTGTATCTGAAAATCCTAACCCCTCCCCAACCCTCTAAGGCTAAAGGGCTCAAGGACCCCAGCCCTGTTCCCAGAGTCCACAGCCAAACCCACTAGAAGCTCTAGGAACTCTCCCAAAAGGCCCCTTCCTGGCTGCCTGCCTGTCTGCAGGGACTGTGTCCTCAGTTCCTCAGTGGTAATCTGTGGAACCCAGCACAGGATGAAGGGAGGAACGGGAACATAATTTCATTCTTGAGCCACCAAGAGGCAAGAATCACCTGTCTCCTTTATAGGGCTTTTAATGAGTGGGCAGGTGCTTTAACTTTATAAAATGACCTCCCCTATTAGGAGCATTGTTACAGAAGCTGCACCTGCCTTTGCTCAGCTCCTTGGGGTTGGTGGCCCTAGTGACTATCCCTCTACCATGAGTCATGTAATCCGTTGCCTGGATACAGTCACATCTGCATGTGGACCGTATCCTACTTAGCATGCCAGCCCCCTGGTGTAAAATAATATATATAATTTATTCAGGGGTAACAGCCTCAGACCCCTACTTTCACCAGCCCAGAGACTTTTCTGTCCTTCCTCCAGAAGATCTTTGAGTGCTTCCCCGCTCCCTATTTGCCCACAGACAGACCCTGCCAGCTTGTACCTGAACTGTGGAGACAGCCCCTGGCTGGCCCCATTCCACTTCTCTGCTCACACTACACCCAAGACAAGCTTTTTTTTTTTTTTTTTTTTTTTGTTACTGAGGATTGAACTCAGGGGCACTCAACCACTGAGCCACATCCCCAGCCCTATTTTGTGTTTTATGTAGAGACAGGGTCTCACTGAGTTGCTTAGCGCCTCGCTGTTGCTGAGGCTGGCTTTGAACTCGCGATCCTCCTGTCTCAGCCTCCCAATGTGCTGGGATTACAGGTGTGCGCCACCGCGCCCGGCCCAAGACAAGCTTTTAAAACCCATGTCGCCCCCTGCTTAGCTTTATGTGTGACTGCATGTATGCTGTGATTCTACACCACATACAACCAGAGAAACGAAAAGTTGTGCTCCATCTGTGTACAATGAATCAAAATGCACTCTGCTATCATGTAATTCTAAATAGAATAAATAAATTTTTAAAAAATTACATGTTAACCAAATTGCAAAAAAAAAAAAAGAAAGAAAAAAAAAAGAGCCTTCAATGGCTTCCCTTTCCCCATGAGAAAAAGGCAAAATACCTCATCTGTCTTTTGCTCCCACACAGCTATCTTTTTTGTCATATCACAGAATGGCCAGCACTGTCCCTCTTCCCCAGCCCATTGTCCAACCCAATGCCTGGCGGTTCCACTGGCCAGCTCTGCCCTTTCTGAGGCATGCCTTTTCCCTTCAAGGCCCTTCACAAATCCCTTCACTAGTTCCTATGCCTCTTGGAGCTTCCATGTTCTTCCTATAGAATGGTGGTATTTGCTGCCCAGGGTCTCAGAAAAATCAAATGAGACAAGGGATATAAAACAATTTTGCAAACTGAAAAGAGTTTTGGGAGAGGTAAAGAACAGAATGACATGGGCTAGGGATAGAGCTCAGCTGGTAGAGTGCTTGCCTCACATGCACAGGCCCTGGGTTCAATCCCCAACACCACAAAAAGAGAGGGCCGGGGGGAGAGAAAGAATAGAATGACAGGTGGAGTGGGGCAGCCATATAAAGTTCTTTATAAGCTCACCCGAGATGCCCACAAGAAGCTTAGGAGTCAACTGTGTGAGGGCACCATGGAAATTATGCCTATTGAGCAGGGAAATGTGGCAGAGCCAGGTAGGCCATTAATGCAGCAACTAGAACCTACTCATAAGGTCTGAGTCTGCATAAGAACCCCTGAGGAAGCCTGGCTGGTAATAGGGGTACAGGAGGGTGGCACTTCAGCCCCTTCCTTCCAGCTCAGCCAGGTGACTCATCTGGAGGTGCTGGCCCAAATTTCACCCTCCTCCACTTGAGGCTGAGCTCAATGGTCCAGAGGATGTGCCCAGAGGATGGAGACAGCAGTACAGTGAGTGACTCATGGAGCTGAGTCAGAGCCCACTCAGCCCCTTTCAGGGCTCTGACGAAGTCCGTGCCAGCAAAGCAGCATTCTTTTAGCCTTGTGCCTTTCTAAACAGCCCCCCCCCCCTCCTCCAGATCAGTGACCTCACAATCTCCTTCTTCTGACTGCTAGCCTCACTTATCTCACAGATTCATGGAAATCCTACTGGGTCTCCCATGTAATGGGCTTTCTTCACACTTAGTTAATAACTCATTCATTCATTCATTCCATGTTCAGGTGCCAGGATAAAATCCTGATCCTTGCCTTCAAGGAACTCTCCATCTAGTAAACAGTCTCCATCCATGCCTTGCTGCTGCACAGGAGTGGGCCGGGCAGGGCCAGTAGAGCCTCACACACCGTCAGTATCCCAGATCATAGAATGAGGAATAAAAGAGCCGAGCTGGGACATAGCCCCTCAAAATGGGGATAAGCTGAGAAGTCACTGCCCCAGACATCCAGTTCCAGAACTGCCAAGTCTGGGACTCTCTACTTTCGAGTAGAGAATGAAAAAGATATTTTTATTTTGAAGGAAAAAAAAATTTTGTCTCTCCAGTGGGAACACTGAGCCTCTATGCAGATCCAAACAACCTTCTATTTTCTTCTTTGAATTGATGTGGATACTTTGATACAGGTAGGCAGAACTTAAACTAATGGTTACAGAACAAGTTCTAGTCTGATCTGTCCATTTTCAGTGTGATGACTGGCTTTTTGCCTTTTATTTTTTAAGAGATGGAGTTTGGTTATGCTGCCCAGCTGGTCTTAAATTCCTGAGCTCAAGTGATCTTCCTGCTTCAACCTCCCAAATAGCTGGGACTATAAGTGCACACCACTGCACGTAGCTTGAATTTTGACTTTTTTTTTCCACATTTTTTTATTGGTGCATTATTGTACATAATGGTGAGATGAATTTTAACTCTAAATCAATAACAGAGGGAGTCACTTGACTATAAGGAAATATACAATATCAGAGCTGGGATGATTTAGAAGTCATCTAACTCTATTTCATTTTAGAAGTAAAACTTAGATTCAGAGAGGAGAGAGGAAATAGAGTTCTTTGATAATTTCCATCTATTTTCCAGTCTTTAAGCAGATATAATTTTTACTACAAAAATAAACCACATGACAGAAAGAATGAAAAAGGAAAACCATATTAGTCCCAATATACTAACACAACCACTGATAACATTTTGCTATTATTTCTTTATAATTTCTTTTTATACAATTTTAATAATACAGTACAAATATGTGTGTATATATATATACACATATACATATGTGTGCATATGTATGTGTGTGTATATGTATATATTTTTATGGATCTTTTTTTTTTTTTTTGGTACTGGGCATTGAACTGAGAGGCACTTTACCACATCCCCAGCCCTTTTCATGTTTTGCACCAGGACAACAGGACTTCACTAATCTGCTGAGGCTGGCTTCAAACTTGTGATCCTCCTGCCTCAGCCTCCCAAGTCACTGGAATTACAGGTGTACACTGTAGTGTCAGGCTATGTATTTTCTTTTCATTTAACTTTATGTTCTAAACATTTCCATCATATTATTAGAGTCTTTATACCATCATTTTAAATGACTGCATATTATTCTAGCAAAGAGAAGGTCCTAATTTTTTTGTTTAGTAACATATTTAACCATTCTCTCTCTCTCTCTGTCTCTCTGGTACAGAGGATAGAACCCAGGGGCACTTTACCACTGAGCCATATCTGAGCCCTTTTTGGTTTTTTTTATTTTGAGACAGTCTCCATTAAGTTGCTCAGGACTTTGCTAAGTTGCTGAGATTGGCATTGAACTTGCAATTCTCCTGCCTCAACCTCCCAAGCTGCTGGGATTACAGGCATGTGCCACTGCACCTGGCTTAACCATTCTCTTGTTGAAGGACTTTTAAGTTATGCCCAAATTTTGAGTATGAAAATACTACATACTGGTTTTGCATTTATTCATTTCCTTGGGATAGGCTCTCATAAATGGAATTAGTATAAGGTATCAGGTATAAATATTTTTTAGGTATGAATATTTTTAAGTCACTCAATATATACTAACATATTGTTTTAAGATTGTACTAATTAGCTTGGTGTACTTGATTGTACTGGGGCTTGGTGGCACATGCCTGTAATCCTAGCAACAGGGGAAGCTGAGGCAGGAGGATCACAAGTTCCTGGCCAGCTTTGGCAACTCACTGAGACCTTGTCTCAAAATGAAAAGCGCTGGGGTGGTGGCTCCGTGGTAGAGCATTTGCCTGGTGAGTGCGAGGCACTGGGTTCGATCCTTAGTACCACATAAAAAATAAATAAAATAAAGGTATTATGTCCATCTACCTCTGAAAATTTATTTTTTAAAAAAGAAGAAAAAAAGAAAAGGGCTGGGGCTATAGCTCAGCGATACAGCACCTCTGGTTTTAATCTCCAGTACCGGGAAAAAAAAATTGTACTAATTAAACTGTCTCCAGCAATACAGGATCCTATTACTGCATCCTTACCTTTCATTTTACAAGGCTTAAATTGTAAAATGTCCATTTCAATATGTGGCCAAAATGTTTATGTTTATACTTTTCTGACCTCCCCAATTCTGCTGCCAGAATTATGGTAATAACAATCAGGTGTGCCTTGACATATGCCAGCATGTCACTGGAGAATATAATGGCAATACCAGAAAACTTTAAACGTGGGTCCATTAAGAGGGGGCTCATGGAGAAGGGCTTTTATTTTTTCTTTATGTACTTTTAGTTCTTCACAGTGAGCATGTAAACCTTTTCAAAGCTAGCAAAAGGCAAAGACATTTCTATTTTGGAGGAGAAAAAATGGAAAAAGTAGGATACTGTTTTTGTTCACAATTAATGGGCTGATTAAATGTATCGGAATCCTAGCTCTAAGCCTTACATGACCTTGAGTGTTCTATCAAATGGTGATGATACTCTTGTCACAAGATTCTTATATCATTTATATGAGATAATTCCTATAAAATATATAGCACAAAGCCTTGCATTTAGGAACATATTAATGCATGCTAACTATATTTTTTATCCTGACCTTTTTTTTAGTCTTTGGAGGTCTCTGCACCCTTACCCACAATCTTAGTCACTTTTTCTCACCATTTATCCCAATAATATCGAGCCTCCAAGGAACAATGCTTGTGTGATGCCACATTAGCCGCACACCTCTTTATGAAAGTCTAGTAAATCATAAGCCACTAACCCCAGAGAAACACGAAGGCTCGGGGCGGAGGGAACAAGTGGAGCACGTGTGTGTGGGCAGTGCACTCAAGCACAAATGAATGCCCATTCCATTCCAGATGGTACCGAGGACTCACAGCATCTCAAACTGGCAAAAAACGAGAGAGCTTGTTTTCAGTAGAACAACAGCTGGGGTGGTGGTAGTGGGGGAACACTCAGGAAGTAAAAATAATACAGGAATATGGGATTTTAAAAAATCTGAAATTTCCAAGCATATGTATTGATCATGCTTATTTTCAGGGAGAGAGAGAGAGAGAGAGAGAGAGATATTACTTTTTAGAAAGAAAAGGTGAGTAGCAGAACACTAAGCCAAAAAGCTCAGTTCAAGTTCAAGAGCACTAAGCTGACAGGTCTGTTCAAGTTCAGTAGGACGTTTAGGGATGCTGCAGTCAAACTTCCCTGGCCACCAACATGCTTTATGAACACTTCATGTTTATTCATCTTTTTGTGTCTCCCTTTCCTCATCTGTAAGATGGGGATAATAGGAATTCCTAACTCATAGTGTCCTGAGGAGTAAGTGCTAGCCCTCCTTATTTTTGTCCAGTGCCCTTTGCCCTTGACAGCCTGGTAGCAGAGTGCCTCTGGCTTGGCAAACCTCATAACCAACCAGAGAACCTTTCTGAGGGCTATCCTGTGGCCAGCACAGGTCGGCAGGCAAAGCTTGGGCTTTCTCTCAGCCCTCCTGAGGCAAGGGCCCAGGGAAGGAATGCTGGCCCTGCCAGCCTCTCCCAAAGAGGTGGCGAGGCGCTGAGGGCAGGATGATGGAGGGGTTACTGCAGTCAGGAGAGGAGGCTGACCTTGGCGTTGCTGCTGCTCGGTGAGTTTTGATTGCCTAGGGTGCACCTCGGGCCTCTGCAGAGGCCTACTGCACCTACAACCTACTGCGGAGGGGGCAGAGGCTAGACAGGGAAGAAGGGGAGGGGCTTGGCGTGGGGAGCGGAAGGAGGAAATTGTGGGAGGCGGAGGAGAGAGGAGGAAGGGGCAGAAGGGGAAGGCGGCGGGGAGGAGGGAGGAAGGTGAGGGAACCGTGGGGGAGGGGAAAGAGGAGAACCGTGGGAGGGGAGGAGGGAGCAAGGAAGGTGGAGAGCCGGCCGCGGGTGGGGGGAGAGAGGCAGAGCACCTGCCCTGAGTGTGACTATGACAAGCCCCCTCCTCCGGCAGCAATAAATGCAGCGGCTGGGCCTTGGTGGCATCAAGCAGCCGCTGGAGGGACGCGGCAGGAGCCTCAAATGCCACCTACTCCCCGGCCTCTCTCCCAGTTGATGCTTCTATTTTAGGCACCACATTATTTCCTGCTGTGATTTTTTTCAGGCTTCTAATTCGGGCTCTGAGGTAAGCCGTGACATCCGCTCGCCCGCAGCCCCCTCCTGCGCTGCTGATCCTTCCCGGGGCGCAGGCACCCTCCGGCCTGCGGCACCCCTGTGCCTGCAGGGAGTCACTCGGCCAGGCCTACCTAAAAATAGGCTTTCAGGAGGAGGGATTTTCCCCCTGGGTAGAGAGTCTAGCTAGAATAGATGTCTAGGCGAGAATTTAGAAAAAATGACAGGCACCGGGTATAAACTGTGCCATTGTGTCCTGAATCCAGGAAGCTGTACGTGCTTCCACATCACTGGTTCTCAACTCTTTTGAACAAGGGCCCTTTTGAAAATCTGAAGGTTATGCACCCTGTCCCCAGAAAATGACCACAGCAAACCCACATGCACACAAAGTCACTACAATGTTGCTTGTAATTTCGGGTGTGTGCAACTCCTGAAGTTGGACCATACAACCCTAGAGATCCAAGGGCTCCAGGTTAAAAGCCCCGGCTCAGAGTCCCAGGTATTACATACATCTGTCTCTTCTTTTGAGTTGCATCCCACCCACTCATTACTCTCTTCTTTCTCTCCCCTCCCCTCTGATCTCCCTCATTATAATCAATGTGTGTTTAAAGATGTATTTGTATGGGCGAGCATTTCACACCCAAGTGAATAAATGGAGGTTAGATTGTAAACTGCTTCCAGAAGGTAGTGGCATGTCCAGGTCTCCATTCTAGTTTGCTACCAGGGTCCAGCTGGCATCTAGTAGTGGAAAGGACCCTACATTTGGATTCCAGGAGATTTGGGTTCAAATTTAACACCTATCTTGGCCTCCCAGAACTTCCACTATGTTTGCACAATGGGAATTCTAATAAAGCTTCATCACATGACTAAATGAGACAGTGCAAGAGGAGGCATCTCTCAACTGTCCTCTGTTAAGGGAGGGGGCCTAGTTTGCTTCTTTTAAATTACACATACCTTGTCTGTTGCCCCTCAGCATCGTGTGTATGTCTGTGTGTGTGTGTGTTTTAATTAAAGCTGCTATGGTCTGAATGAGGGCGTCCTACCCGGCTCCAGCTTCCATGCCCCTCCCCACTGCCAAGTTCACATATTAAAACCTAATTCCTACCCCTATAGTACTAAGAGGCAGGGAACTTTGGAAGGTGATTAGGTCAGAAGTGTTCCCTCTTTTGAAGGGGATTAGTGCCCTTATAAAAAAGGTTTGAGGGAGACTGTGCCCTTTCTGCCATGTGAGGACACGTAGCAGGTACCATCTATGAGGAACGGCCCCTCACCAGACACCAGATGTGCTGGTGCCTTAAGATCTTGGGATTCCCAGCCTCCAGAACTCTGAGAGATAAATTTTTGTGGTTTATAAAGGACCTAGTATAAAACATTTTGTTTCATAGTCAAAATAGGACTAAAACAGATAAACCTCTGAGCCTAAATTAATGAAATGATATGATATGAGTTTTCTCTGGAATAATGAGTCAGAAGTCAGGAGCCCATTCCCAGGCAAATGCACAATAGCTAATATAAGAATCAGCCTTTGAAATATATTTGATCTTGATTCAGGATCCCCCATTTTTTCCACAGGTGTTAAAAGGGGGCCACCTCACTGCCCCCATGACTCCTACAAACCATAATCTACAAACATACCTCCCTCCCATCTTCATTAGATCTTCCATTTTCTCTAGGACACTGGTTATGGTTCTAGTTCTTTTTTTTTTTTTTTTTTTGGTACCAGGAATTGAACTCAGGGGTACTCAAACACTGAGCCACATCCACAGCCCTATTTTTTGTGTTTTATTTAGAGAGAGGTTCTCACTGAGTTGCTTAGCGCCTCACTGTCGCTGAGGCTGGCTTTGAACTCTCGATTCTACTGTCTCAAGCCTCCCAAAGTGCTGGGTTTACAGGCGTGCACCACCACGCCCGGCTGGTTCTAGTTCCTTTTTTTTTTTTTTTTTTTTAATATTTTTTAGTTATACATGGACACAGTGTCTTTATTTTGTTTACTTATTTTTGTGTGCTGCTAAGGATCGAACCCAGTGCCTCACACGTGTGAGGCAAGCGCTCTGCCACTAAGCCACAACCTCAGCCCCTGGTTCTAGTTCTTTATCTCTGTTTTATGTCTCCTACAGTGATACCCCCACTTCAGTTTCTTCCTGCCTTGCTGATTGTTCCTTATCTGTTGCTGGCTCCTCTTGCTCTTCTGTGATTTTTTAAAATGGTAGCCACTTCCCAGTATTCATCATGATGCTCTGAGTTCCCTGTTTTGGGCCTCCTTCCTTTTGGAAGAAAATCACATTGACTTTGGTAGGCTCAGCTATCTTCTCTAGGTTACCTGCTCTGATCTATCAACTTTAGACCCAAATTCAGCTGCCCATTGGACAACTCTAAATGTAAGCCCTATTGTCATCTCCAACAATACACACCTAAAAATGAGTTTCTTATCTTCCCTGGACCAGCTTTCCCTCCTGGCTTCCTGTTTCTCTTGGGGCCATGACCATTCCTCTGGTCATCCAACACAAAGGTTCCATCAACTTTGATTCTTCTCTCTTCCCACCTGCACGTAGGCATCAAATCCTGTCTATACCTCCTTTGGGATCTCTGGCATCCATCTCTTCCTTCCCTTGCCCATTCCTATTTACCTGACCTTAACCCTTAGCTATGATGGGTACAGTAGCTCCCTGGCTGTTTTTTCCTGCCTACAACTTCTCCATCCTTTAATACAGATTCACTTCCACATCAAGAGCTTCTGATTTATCATTATCTTCTCTGTTTTTCAATCTGACTCACTTTAGCCCTCTTTTATTAAATTTTTTTTAAACCAAGGAGCACCCTTCACCAGAAAGCACAGAAGCTAAATTCTAGTGCCTAGTAGGTCAGGCAGGTAATGAAATGGATAAGCAGATCAGGTGCACAATGACAGGGAGTGGTAGGAAGTAGCTTCTAGATTCTAGTGCCCTAGTCTAGAGGGGGTATGAGTAGCTTCACTGCCATCAGGCCCAGTGTGGCCAGATTTCGTACTTTTAAAACAAAACAAACAAAAACTCATCAAATTTGGATTTTTACATGAAACCTCCCAATTTCTAAAATACTATGACATCCAAACAAAACATGGCTGCAGTCTAAATTCAACTTGCAGGAAACCCTAGACTTAAAATTTTTTGACGTAGCAGAAAGCACTTTGAACTGCAAATTTCTAGTTTTGGTTGTGCCAGTAATGAGCTACAAAAACTTGAATGAATTATATTCCCTCTCTGGGCCTTAGTTTCTTCATCTATACAATGAAGGGTCCTATTAAATGAGTCGGAAAGCCTTTTTAATTTGATAATTCTGTGATTCTATGGTTTATTATAACCCTTTTGGTTGAATTGTCTAGTTAATGAGAATTATCATAAACATGCAGTGTACATGGATTACCACATTTCAAAGAACAAGAATACAATAAGCCTTTGGTTAAATGAAATTCTCCAGGGTTAACTGGAAAATCCCCTCCATCAGGGTTATTGTTAAAAGACTGTCTAAAATACCAGAATTCAGCTTCCTGCTTTTCTAAGCACAGGAGATGCAACAGTACCCAGCAAGGGGAACCGATGAGTCAAATGTCTGGGGATGGCTCTGCCATCTGGGCTGCAGGGGGTCACAGCTGAATGGGTGGGAGGTCCTCTTAAGCCACTGCCAGCCATGAGGCTGCTCAGAGAGCAGTGATATCTGTAAATCAGGAGCCACCTGGCTGATGTCATAACTAACTATACTAAGGGTCTTAGACCCCCATATTTAACATTTACTTTTGTGACATAGCTCACTCTTAAGCTGGAAAACAGTTGGAAACTGGCATTACCTGAAATGTATAGAGGCTGACTACCATGACACAGTAAGGACTCCTTCCTGGGGAAAAGAGCAAAGACTTTGGAACCCAACAGATCTTGGTTTGAATCTCGACTCTTCCACTTCCTAGCCCTATGACTTTAGGCAAATTGACTTAACCTTTCTGAGTGAGTTTTAAGTTTCCTGTCTATAAATCAGAGGCAACAATATGGTCTCAGAGTTGTTGTGAGGACCAAGTCAAATAATGGATTCTACATGGTTGGTGTGGTGTGTGGGAGTTATTATGTGCTAGGAAAAATGAAAATCATTATTCCATTAGGAATGAACTTTTTTGTTTCTTTTCTTTCTTTTTTTCTTTTTTGGTGGGGAAAACTACCAGGGATTGAACCCAAGGGCACTTAACCACTAAGTCACATTCCCAGCCCCCCCCCCTTTTGGTACTGGGGATTGAACTCAGGGGTACTCGACCACTGAGCCCCAGCCCCAACCCTATTTTGTGTTTTATGTAGAGACAGGGTCTCATTGAGTTGTTAGCACCTCGTCATTGCTGAGGCTGGCTTTGAACTCACGATTCTCCTACCTCAGCCTCCCAAAGTGCTGGGATTACAGGGGTGCACCACCGTGCCCAGCTCCCAGCCCTTTTTATTTTTTAGTTTGAAACAGAGTCTTGCTAAGTTGCTTAGGGTCTCAATAAGTGGCTGAGGATGGCTTTGAATTTATGATATTCCTGCCTCAGCCTCCAAGTCACTGGGATTACTGGTGTATACCACAGTACGGCTGTAATGAACATTTTTTATTTTTCATGAAAAATACCATGTCATTCTTTAACTTTTTACTTAGTAAGGTTAGAAAGTTAGTATCAGTCATTTTTACTTCAGTAGACATTTGAGAAACCATCTGTTTTCAGAATTAGGTCTCTTGTTCCCTCCTCCCTTCTATCATACCCTATCATCCTGATAGAGACACCAGCCTTAAAATCAGAACTAAGATCTGTTTTGCAACTATCAAAGTAATTGGTGATCAATCAAGAATCATCAATGGATGTAAAAGTTAGATGAGGAAAGGATACTCACAGCCTTAAATGATCCTTTACCCAATTACTTATTAATTACAAGATAAAAGAATAGTAACTTTTCCTGGCAGACATCTCCTAAACCAAGTGATCAAAGTTAACATCATCAATCCCAAGACAGAGACATCATATGGCTCCAGATATTATGCACTGAAAATACAACATCAGTTCTGTGGGACTCCTGCCAGCAAATGCCTAACCTGAATCGAATTGTGAGCCCACATCAGACTAATCAAAACCAAGAAGCATACTACAGAACAAGTGGCCTGTATTCATGAAAAATATCAAGCAAGACAAAGAAAGGCTGAGGCTATGCTAAAAACTCAAGAGATATGAAACTAAATGGAATGTGTGATCTGGATTTGATCCTAGACCAGAAAAAAGCCATCTCTGTTAAGAATATTATTGGAGAATTGGATAAACTTTACTATGGATCATATGTTAAGTAATAGCATTATATTCATGTTAAGTTCCCTGATTTATGTAAGAAAGTATCCATGTTCTTGAGAAATTCACACTGAAATATTTAAGGGCAAAGAGGTGTTAGTCCACAACTTACTCTCAAATGGTTAAAAAGAAAGAACACAAGTATAATTATGTATATACATACTCAGAAAGAAAGATAATATTAAAACAAATGTAGCAAAATGTTAACATTTGTTGAACCTGAGTGAATAATAAATGGGAGTTCTTTGTACTGGCCTTACAGCTTAGTAAATTAGTAAATTAAAATGATGCCAAAATAAACTGGGTGTGGTGGTGCATGGCTGTAATCTCAGCGATCTGGGAGGCTGAGGCAGGAGGACAGCAAATATAAGGCCAGCCCCAGTAATTTAGCAAGGCCCTAAGCAACTTAGTGAGACCCTGTCTCAGGGGGAAAAAAAAAAGTGTGTGGTGGGAGGGATTTGGCTCAGTGATAAAGTGCTCCTGGTTTGAAAAAAAATTTTTTTTCAAAAGAAAAAAATTAGTGCTGAGATGCCATGCAAGAGCGCCTTGTCATCTGTCCCTGCAGTGTGGTGAAGTTCAAACAGCCCCAGCTTGAAGAAGAGGTTTGAACCCAATCTCCCAACTGCAAGATCCATCTGGAGGCTTTTCTCCTCATTCCAATGAAGATAAAAGAATGCTTCTCTCTTGGGGTTACAAGGACTAAATGAAGTATTCTATGTAAAAAAAACATGGTACCTGGCATGAAATTGTTCATGTATTCTATAAATGTATGCTGCGTAGAGTCCAGAAGTGATAAATTCGATAAAATCCTTGCCCTTGTGTGACTTATACTCCAGCCAGAAAGATGGAAAACAAATGATAAACTACACAGGCAGAAATATAGTTACAAAGAGCTGCAAATTCTGTAGGGGTGATGGAGAGTGACGAGAGAGATGGGGCACCCTACCATATATAATGTTGTCAGGGAAATGACATTTCAACTGAGGCTGAAGCAGGAGGGAGGGGTTGGCAATCTAGGCAGTGGGAAGAGCAGGAACAAAAGCATGGGGACAGTGGGCAAGAGATAGATGTGTGTAAGGAACTGTTAACCTCTTCTCCTAACCCACTTGGTGACTCCTTGTATGTACCTTGAGAGACAGGGCAGCACAGCACCTAGCAAGGAATGGACTCTCAGGAAGTGTATGATGAATGAACAAGAGAATGGCTGAGCTCTGGCTCCAATGTTTGCCCATGAAGAGATCCTCCCTTCCAGCCCTTAGCCTCCTGATGTTGTGGAAGGAAGGAGGCTTCTAAACTGGCAGCCCACAGTTCTCTCCTCTGCACAATTTGCCTAACACACAGAGCTGGAAGGACCCCCCAAATCCCACCCCTCCTGTTAAAGGAAGAAGCAGAGCCCCAGACTCAGGACAGCCTTGCTGAAGCCCCTGGACCTGGTGGGGCCCATGTCTAGTGCTTTCCCCAGCCCACAGCCTGTCTTGTTTATTTGTTCAGCAGGTTTATTTCAGCCATGGCACAGCCTGTTCTGACTCTGGAACATTTATGAGATGAGCCAATTTTTTAAAATCATAGAAAATAAATGGTTTGCTCTTGGAGTAAAGGGGTGGGGCAGCCAGAATGGGAGACAGGTTTCAAGGCCAGCTCTGGGCAGAATTTTGTATTACTCTTTGCTATATTCTTTCCCACTTTTGCCCTTGGGAACCAAAGGGACTTCAATGGGATTTCCTGCTTCCATTTCTCAAGATGATGATGTGGAAAAACTGGAACATTTAACCTGAGATTTCTGGTTCTCTTCTCCACCCTCATCAGTTCTATTCTAAACTCTGGTTTCTAAACCACTAAGCTCAAAGAGCTGGGAATGTAGTTCAGCAGTAGAGCCCTTGCCTAGCATGTGCAAAGCTTTTGGGTTGATCTCCAGTGCAAAATACACATATAATGTTCAAAGCCACTGAGCTCAGACACAGCCCAACACAACTGAGCAGCCTTAGGACAGGTTTTGGGACTACCACCTGGATCATTCTGTCCTCTCTGCCTGCAGTGTCCTCTTTTTCTCTACTTATGAACTCTTATTTACCCCTCAAAATCCAGCTGAAACCTCTAAAACCTTGAACTGATTCCCCTGTATTTCACCAGCTCCTTCTTTTTTTATCTCTTTTTCTTTTTTTTTTTAATATTTTTTTTAGTTGTAGATGGACACAATGTCTTTATTTTATTGCTTTGTATGTGGTGCTGAGGATCGAACCCAGGGACTCACGCATGCAAGGCAAGCGCTCTACCGCTGAGCTACAATCCCAGCCCTCTTTTTCTTTTTGAACCCAGGGCCTTATGCATGCTAGGCAAAAGCACTACAACTGAACTATATCCCCAGGCTTTCTCTCTCTCTCTCTCTGTTTCTCTCTCTCTCTGAGACAGGACCTGACTAAGTTGCCCAGGCTGGCCTCAAATTTGTGATCCTTCTGCCTCAGCCTCTCAAGTAGCTGGGATTATAGACATACACCACCACCCCGGCTTGCCAGCTACTTTTTGAAATAGCTGGCAAGTCCAATGAAGACAAACAGGACAGCTATAATTTCTTTGTTTTCTGACTGGATATTAACTCAGTGTAGTAATATCAGTCATTATCTTGTGTTGATCTGAAACATTTATTTGTAGTTATGCAAATATTTGATTACCAAAACCTTGGAAATTAATAATTAATAAAACCAAATTGTTCAGCCAACAAAATTATTTAAACCTTAATTAAGCCCAGGGTGCTAGCTGGGGTAAGATCCTGGTGGTAAAAAGGTACCTCTGAGGTCCTGCTTGGCCTTTTGCCTACCTCATTTCCCCAGAAGGCCTGGTACAGAGTAAGTGCTGTCAAAATACTCAATGAACGTGTGAGCATGTGTGGATGAGGACTCGCTCTGGCCCCTGGGGGCATTGAAGCCTCTATGAACCCTAGTTGCCTATCCTATAAGAACCAGGCTAAGGACCAATTCAGCAGCTGTCCCAGCCCCAGGCTCTTTCTCCTTTAAATGGGCAACATGCCCATTCTTAGCACTCAACTCAGGTAGTACTAAGATGGATGAAAATGTAGGAATAGACCATGTGTTCTGGAGCCCCTCCAAGGGGCAGGAGCAATAGTGCAGATTCTGATGCCCCTCCAGTGCCCTCTGCCTCTTTGCTCAAAGAAACTCCCAAGAAGCAAAGTCTGGCCAGCTGCAGGAGGTGCTGTTCTTCACTTCCCAGATTAGCTCAGACCTTAAAAATCACAGCCCAGTGCCTGCTCTTTTATGCCAAGGAAAACAGTAGATGTCAGAAGCCTCCTTAGGTATCTGGAACTGAACAGCTCCTGCTGCTCCTCCCTTCCTAGTATGAAGTCATTGAATCAGGATGACAAAGCAAACAGTGACATGTGCTGGGACTTGTTCCCAGACTGATTCCAGCATTTCTCCAGCCCTTCCCTCCTCCCCACCCTCAGAATGGCAAACCCAGGTGTAGACAACAAACTGGACTGAAATCAGTTCATGGGCTTCCAGGAAATGGAGGCTCAATAGGAGGCATACTCTGTGGTGGCAGAGAGAAGGTCCTGGAAAGACCTGGGTAAAAGAGGGATTCAGGATATCAGTAGCACCAGACATAAACCTGGTACATTCCAGGCTTCAACATGCTTTCACACATTCCGAGGGAAGGAAGGTAGGAATTCTTTTATCGACTTCTGATGAAGAAACAGGCTTAGTAAGGTCAGCAGCTTAATCAGTTATATGTCTTAAGTATGACAGAGCCAGACTTGGAATTATTTTTGTGACTAATTAGTGTTGTTACATCTTTTTTTTTTTTTTAATTTTTTTTAGATATTGATGGATCTTTATTTTATTCATTTATTATTTATACGTGGTGCTGAGGATCGAACCCAGTGCCTCATGCATGCTAGGCAAGCGCTCTACCACTGCGCTACAGCCCCAGCCCCGAGTTGTTACATCTTTTTACTTCATCACAATTCCTTGAACTTGCCATTGGCACACCACTTCATGCTTTCTTCTGTTGCATACCACCATACTATTATTTACTTAATGTTTTCCTTAAATAGACTCACTTTAAGAGTTGACCTCATTCTAAGCAATTGTGGGTGTTTTGATATATATCTAACATATTCCATACCATCACCATCCCTGCATTACTAAGGATGGATCTTGAAGGCTGCCAGCCAACAGGGTGCCCTTGTTGGAATGTTTAGCTGGTAGCATCGCTAAAGGCCAGGGCTGCCATTGTTAGGGCTGTGCCTTAAAGTCACAGAATTATTGAACGATGAAGGACAAAAGATAAATCACAGAATCTGACTCCTAAGGGACAGACCTTATATAAGACACCCAGTCCTGGCCCTAAAGATTAAGGGGTACCAGTGAAGGATCAAGTCCTTGCTCTTAACAACTCAGCTTTCAGGGCTAAGAGTGGAGCTTAGGGGTAGAGCAACAGTACCACAAAACAAGCAAAACTCAGTTTACAAACATGGACAACTGAAATCTAAAAGGAATAAGCAGATGCTCTGGAATCAAAGAAACTCAAATCTAGACTTGGTTCTACCACAAACTCAGTGTGCCTTTGAGCAAGTCAATTCATGTTTCCAGTCCCCTTTTCCTTCAGTGATAATATCTCATCTTTCTGCCATTCAAAACTGATAAGAGATTCAGATTTTTTTAAAAATGTGTGTGAAAAATCCTCCGTAAACAGTGAAGCTGCAATACAGGGCATAAGGAATAAATAGGTAATACCCCAATTCCTCCACAAAACATTTGTATCATAACTGGAGAATGACTTCCTCAAGGGGTTAACTAAGCACATTAACAACAGGTTGGAAAGAGATTTGGAGAGCAGCCTTTGGACCTTAACAATGTCCCTAGCTACCTTGCTACTTCAGGTCTTGGGCCCAGGGAAACACTGTAGAGCTGAATCAGCTTGCTGCCCATGACTCCTTTGGAATTCCGAGTTTCTGATTCTTACTCTTTGTTCTGCTTTCAAACATTTATCTATCATCTTTCAGCCACATGTGCAAGTTGGATACACAGTCACGGGTCTTTACTGCCCTCGTATGGTCACTCCCTGCCATGACTGCATGGACTTCGGAAGGGGTGTACATAACAATGGCAGACCTAAGGAGACCAGAGCCAACCCTCAAGATCAGGGTTGCCCAGAGTGAGCAGAGGATTTAAAACCTTAAAAAGCCAGATGCCAGAATCCAGAACTACTTGATGGGAAGCAATAGTTCCTTGCCTCAAGCAGGACAAGAACCTAGACCTCTAGATTCATCTTGCTAAAACAGCAGTCAGTTCCCAAATTGTCCAGGAGAGTTGAAAGCAACTTTGAGGTGTCCTTTTTCTGATAGGAAAATACAAGAATAGGAAGGGCTAGCACTAGAACCTGTCCTCCAATCCCCCAGCCCATTGAAACCAACAGTTAACTGATAGCCTATTTGTGAACTACTAGGTGTCATGGAGTGGGGTACAAAATATATGGTCCTGTCCTCAAGAATTCATAAAACTTACAAATATGTAAATAATCCATGCACACAAATAAAATATATGTATGACATATACTGCATGCACATAAAATATATATGTATGTATGTGTGTATCTTCTTTTTTTGTACTGGGGATTAAACCCAGGGGCACTTGACCACTGAGCTACGTTCCCGGACCCTTTTATTTATTTTTTTTAATTTTGAGACAGGGTCTTGCTAAGCTGCTGAGGCTGGCTTTGAACTTATTATCCTCCGGCCTCAGCTTCAAGTTGCTGGAATTACAAGCATGTGCCATCATGCCCAGCAACACACATAATTAACAGATATGACGCCATTAGAGGAAGGACTATTATAGAAGTAGAAATAAAGTGCTACTTTATTACTGGTGGGGAGAGAGGGATTGGTGACAACCATGGGGATCAGGGAAACTTCCTGAAGGAAGTGAGACAAAGGTTGAACATTTTTAAAATGAGAAGAGTCCGGGGGAGGAATAGAGCAGATTTTTTAGGTCAGTAAAACTGTGTCTATATATTATAATGGTGGATCTGTGGCATAACATTTGTAAAAACCCATAGGATGTACACCAAGAGTCAACTCTAATATAAATTATGGACTAGGGGTGACAATGATGTGTCAGTGTGAGTGCATCAATTATAACAAATGTACCACTCTGGTGGGGGTTGTTGATAATAGGGAGACTAAGCATGTTTGAGGGCAGGGATATATGGAAAACCCCTGAACCTTCCACTCCATTTTGCTGTAAACCTAAAACTCTGCTTTAAAAATAAAGTATTCCTGGGGGCTGGGATTGTAGCTCAGTGGTAGAGCGCTTGCCTAGCATGTGTGAGGCCCTGGGTTCGATCCTCAGCACCACATACAAAGCAATAAAATAAAGACATTGTGTCCATCTACAACTAAAAAAATATTTTAAAAAATGAAGTATTCCAAAAATCACTGGAGGAGAGATTAATGAACCAATGTATTAGTTCCATTTGTTTTTCAGGGTAGAGGGTACTGAGGATTAAACCCAGAGATGCTTTTCTACTAAGTCATATCTGCAGTCCTTTTTTTATTTTTAGACAAGGTCTTGCTAAATTGCTCAGGGCCTTGCTAAGTTGCTGAGGCTATCCTCAAACTTGTGATTCTCATGCCTCAGTCTCCCTAGTCGTTGAGATTAAAGTGTATGCCACTGTGCCTGGCTTAATTCTAATTTTTGAAAAAGATGCTAAATATTAGCAATTTTCTGCAAACAAATAAATCTAAGTATAGTCATCTCAATATCCATGAGGTTTTGGATCCAGGACCCTCTGCAGATACCTAGGTCTGCAGATGCTTAAGTCCCTTCTATAATATAGCACAGTATTTACATAAAGTCTATTAAAAAGAACAGCACCTTCACATGCAAGGAAGACCACAATGACACTAATGCCAGCTTCATTCTGGGAACCAATTTTGTGTTGAGCATGGCTAAAGTTTTTACAGGTATTTCAGTTATTTAATCTCCACAATACCATTGAGTGGGTGCTATTTTTTCTACTTAATAGACAAGTAAACTGTGGCTCAAGGCTGGTAGGGCAAGCCTTGATAGAAAATACAGGCAGAAGAAAAAGCAAAAGGTGTGTCTAGGGCAAACAACCTGTTATTGTTAGGTATTATAAAGGGAGGGACAAGGGCATGTGTCAGGTGATGATGATCAAAACTATAGGATCTCTGCAAGGGAATTTAAAGCCAAAAGGGAATTAGATCTCACCCTTTGGATACTGGAAAACCTCTAGAGATTTCAAAATATGGCATTCTACTCAGGGATGTATTTGAGATTGTGTAGAGGAGAGCTAATAAGGTAAAGACCAGGAAGGGAGACCTATATGAGGAATATAGGAAGCTTGGATTAGGACACTGGGCAATGCAGAGGAAGAAATGTAAAACCTCTACATAGAGAAATTAAAGTACACTGGAGGGATGGAGGCAGAGTTATCCTTAGTGAGAATCACTGTCTCAACCAGTGCTGGGTCCTCTGACCTGCATCATCAATGCCAGATCCTATATCAGGGAGAAAGATTTCTGGTCTCCTATGGAATTAAAGCCTCAGTTCCACCCTGGAATACCCCACATCTAAATCCAAAGCAGAGCGAAGTCTGCTCAGGCACCAGAGAAGTTGTCTTGAAAATTGTTCTCAATGCCCACATCAAGTGAGGATTCTCAGGCCTTGAACAGCCAGTCACAACAAGAGACCATGCCAGTTTGATGCTATGACCCATCCTCCTACCACCAAAGGTGAGTTTTGTGTCATTTCCCAGCAGTCCAGCATCTGGTTGGACCAAATCCTGTATGGGAACTCAGCCTTCACCCTACCCAAGACTGATCCCTGCTTTTGATTGCCATAGGGCTGGCAGGCTTCCCTCTGCTTCCCTCTTAGGAATCTATCCACAGCTGCTGGCCACTTGTCACACCCCATCCGGGAGGTGGCAGCATTTCAATAGTAAAGCAACAGATCCTCAGACTATGGCTAACAGCTTCAAAGTCAGTTGGGAATTGTGTCATATTTCTAAAAACAGCTAACTTGCTCCAGTTCCAGTGAAGTAGTGATGGGTAAGGGTGTGGACTTCAAGGAGATAGGCTTCATATTTCCTAAGCAATTGGGACAATTCCAGGGAAAATATTCATAGCAAGCATTCAAGAAACATTAATTGAATGTGCCAGACACTATGTAAAAACCTAGCAAGAATACCTGTTCTCAAGGTGTTTTGATTCTAGGAAGAAGAGATGAGTTTTGAGCTTATCTCTTTACTCTGCTTTTTCCTTTCCAAAGTTTTGGCAATGCCTTTCTACTTCATTGTTTTCTTATTGTTTTTGTTATTGGATACTACTGCCCTGAAGTCACCCAAGCCAATCCAAGAATCAATATTGTCAAAATGGCCACACTACCCAAAGTGCTATATAGATTCAATGCAATCCAAATTAAAATCCTAATGTCATTCCTTATAGAAATAGAAAAGGTAATCATGAAATTCATTTGGAAGAATAAGAGACCCAGAATAGCCAAAGCAATCCTTAGCAAGAAGTGTGAAGCAGGAGGCATCATAATACCAGACCTTAAATTATACTATAAAGCTATAGTAACAAAAACATGGTATGGTACTGGCACCAAAATAGACATGTAGACCAATGGTATAGAATAGAAGACACAGAGATGAACCCACTTACATACAGTTACCTTATACTAGATAAAGGAGCCAAACACGCACACTGGAGAAAAGACAGCCTCTTCAACAAATGGTGCTGGGAAAACTGGAAATCCATATGCAACAAAATGAAGCTAAACCCCTATCTCTCACCATGCACAAAATTCAACTCAAAGTGGATCAAGGACCTGGGAATCAGACCAGAGACCCAACGCCTAATAGAAGAAAAAATAGGCCCAAATCTTCATCCTGTCAGATTAGGACCATACTTTCTTAACAAGACTCCTATAGTACAAGAAGTCAAATCAAGAATCAATAAATGAGATGGATTCAAACTAAAAAGCTTCTTCTCAGCAAAAGAAATAATCAATGAAGTGAACAGAGAGCCGACATTCTGAGAACAAATCTTTGCCACGCACACATCCGATAAAGCACTAATCTCCAAGATATATAAAGAACTCAAAAAACTTAACACCAAAAAAACAAACAACCCAATCAATAAATAGGCCAAGGAGCTGAACACAAACTTCACAGAAGAAGATATACAATCCATCAACAGACATATGAAAAAATGTTCAACATCTCTAGCAATCAGAGAAATGCATATCAAAACTACCCTAAGATTTCATCTCATGCCGGTCAGAATGGCAATTATCAAGAGTACAAACAACAATAAGTGTTGGCGAAGTTGTGGGGGAAAAAGCATTCTCATACATTGCTGGTGGAACTGCAAATTGGTACAACCAATCTGGAAAGCAGTATGGAGATTCCTTAGAAAACCTGGAATGGAACCACCATTTGACCCAGCTATCCCTCTCCTTGGTCTATACACAAAAGACTTAAAATCAGCATACTACAGTGACACAGCCACTTCAATGTTTATAGTAGCTCAATTCACAATAGCTAAACTGTGGAACCAACCTAGATGCCCTTCGATAGATGAATGGATAAAGAAACTGTGGAATATATACACAATGGAATACTACTCAGCAATAAAAGAGAACAAAATTATGGCGTTTACAAGTAAATAGATGGAGTTTGAGAATATCATGCTAAGTAAGCCAATCTCAGAAAACCAAATTGCCGAATGTACTCGTTGATAAGTAGATGCTGATCCATAATGGGGGGAAGGACACAGGAACAATGGAGGAACTCTGTTCACAGGGTGGACATGGGGACAATAAAGGTGGTGGAATATGAAGGTCATCATAGCCCTAGCTTTATGTATGACTGCATGTATGTTGTGATTCTATATCACTTAAAACCAGAGAAATGAAATGTTATCCTCCATCGGTGTACAATGAATCAAATTGCACTCTGTTATCATGTAAGCCTAAATAGAACAAATAAATATGAAAAAAAAAGCAAAAAATTTAGACATAACAAATAAACAAAAACTCATAGTAGCAACCCTTTTAAAGGAATATATATTTGAACATAAGCCTAAAAGAATATCATGTAAGATCTTCTATCTCTAAAAAGTACTTTGAAAATGTATTCTGATCAGGAGCCAATGACAAAAGAGACCTCAAACTCCCACAGTAACCCTGACCACACTTGGAGGAGACGGCTGAGGAAGGCACTGGGAAAATAACCCCAAACCCCCAGGGAAAGGCATAAGGGGCAGGGGAAGGAACAAATGGAAGAGACACACCTTATGGTAAATTATGGTATTCAGTGTCTTCATGTACATTATTTGATCCTCTCAACTGTCCTTGGAGATAGGCATAGCACACATTAATCTCAAGTTTCCAGGTGAGGGAAAGTCTACTGTGACCCAGGACCAGCTGCACCAGGTCTTCGGAGAGAGTAGGTGGGGACTGTAGTTGTGAGTGAGCCACAGCTTCTCAGAGCCCAGGTCTCTTCCCCTGCAGACCAAGGTGGTATGACAAGTGATTCTGAGGATGCCTCCCATCGTCCCAGCCTATGTTCACACTGTGTTCATGGTCAAGAGGCTACTAAGCAGTGAAGCCACACAGAGCAGGTTTCTGAATTGGGAAAGGGTGTTACAATACAATGACGTCTGTGCTTATGATATGGAGATAGGACTGGAGGTGATCCATTTCCAAAATGAAATCCCAATGCCCCACTGAAATAAATGCACCTTACCAGTGGTCTAGTCATGCGATGCTAAGTTTTTTATGTGTGTGCATGTGGTGGGGAGATTGAGGATTGAACAGAGGGGTGCATAAAACCACTGAGCCATAACCCACAGCCCTTTTTGAGTCAGGGTCTCACTAAGTTGCTTAGGGTGTCACCAAATTGCTGAGGTTGACCTTGAACTTGCAATCCTTCTCAGTTTTTGGAGTCACTGGGATTACAGGCATATGTCACTGTGCCCAGTGATGCTAAGGTTTTAATATCTTGAATTTTCTTTACTGATGATTCATTTCTTCCCTTTTCTCTAAATATCCTTAAAATGACTATGCTTCTTTTAATATTTTATTCTTTTTTTATTTTCCCCCACAACACAGGATTTACTGGTGTGATTAAGAAGGGGACAACACAGTGGAAGCCCTCATGAGTGCAGGGCCCACCATTCGTCCAGGGGACCACAAGTGGGGATCTATCTGAC
This sequence comes from Geosciurus inauris, assembly GCA_004024805.1. Taxonomy (NCBI): domain Eukaryota; kingdom Metazoa; phylum Chordata; class Mammalia; order Rodentia; family Sciuridae; genus Geosciurus; species Geosciurus inauris. The sequence goes on from PVHX01005994.1 coordinate 100,095, forward strand.
CCTGTAGATATCGGGAATGAGCCGCTTCTCAGCCACCATGTCTTCAAATTCATCAGCATTAAACTTGGTAAAATTCCATTTCATTGAGATGTGGATCTTCTGGCAGTTAGGGAACTTGAACTTGACCCTGTATAGGGACTCAATCATACAAAAAATGGAATGCTTCACAAATTTGCATGTCCTCCTTGTGCAAAAGCCATGCTAATCTATCATTTCAATTTTAGTATATGTGATGCTGAAGCGAGCACCTCTTCACTAAATATTATTTCAGAAAGGAAAATATTCTTAGTAAAAGGTTAAAGAATATTCTGTGAGGTCTGTTTAATTATCCAAGGAATTTTTTAAAATTAAGGTAATACCCAAATATGACAGTCTGGAAAAGGCAAAACTATGGAGACAGTAAAAAGATCAGTGACTGCCAGGGGTTGAAGGGGAGGGAAAGATGAACAGGGGGAGCAGTGAAACTATTCTGTATGGTACTGTAATGGTGGGTACATGTCATTATACATTTATCAAAATTCATAGAATGTGCATCACCAAGAGAGAACCCTAATGTAAACTATGGAGTTTAGGTGATAACATATCACTGTAAGTTTGAGTGTGACAAACGCAGCGCTCTGGTGAGGCTGGGACAGTGAGGGTGGCTGTATGTGTGGGGCATAGGGTGTGGATGGAAATGCTGTGAATCTAAAACTGCTCTAAAGAATAAAGCATATTAAAAATATTAAAGCAATGTACTGGAGGATTAAGAGCCAGACTCAGATATTAGACTGTTTGGGCTTCAGTCTAATTCACAGACTACTGAGTGGCCTTAAACAAGTTTTAACTCTCAAGGCCTCAGTTTCCTTCCTCAACTATGTAACTAAAGGAAATTATGGTACCTACCTACCTCAGGGATCTATTCTGAAGATTAAATGAAACTCATACAAAGCAGTTAGCATAGCATACTGGGGACATTAAATAAATCTTAGCTATTTTTGGAAATTTTTAATAAAAAATAGTTAAGAAAAGTTTTGGCTTTCTAGATAAGTTTTAGGCCTCTAATTCTTAAAGTGGATCAAGAGGCTTGTTTTGATGTTAAATACATATACTGACATTTTTTCTCCAAAACATTGTTCACTATGGTACATACACTTTATCTTTTTCTTACAACAAATGGGTACCCATAACCAAGAAAAGATTTTGTTCCCTGTACCAAGATAGGAAAATCAGCTGCCCAAGACCATGGTTTCTCTGCATAATTTCTGTCACCTAGATTTTAATGAATCCTACTGGATATCACCACCCCGATGCTGAGGTTCATTTGTTGGACAACCATGACTGTTCACCAGCCCTGTCTTCTGAGATCCAGGCCTATGTATCCAACTGCCCTCTGGACATTTTACTTAGGGACCTCAAAACATTGAATTCATGACCCCTCCACTTTCACCCTGGCCCTTCTTGTGCTCCCGACCTCAATAAATGATCCATCAGCTACTCCAATGTGGGAGTTTAGCAACCTAGGAATCATCCTGGATGCTTTTCCTTCATCCTACATAACCCCATCACTCAACCACAATCATTCTACCTTTACAAATATTGCTAGGCTCCATGTGTCTCTGTCTTTCTTAACCTCCAATGTATTCAAGCCATCATAACCTCTCAGCTGGACTGCTGCCACTGGTCCCTAACTGGTCCCCCCCAAGTCATCTCGCCTTTTTTCACTGTTCCTCCACACTGTAGCTTAAGTGTGGAGAACTCAAGGTTCAGAATTCCTGTCCAGGACAGCTAACCAGGGACACACTGCTTGCAGGTAACTACTGTGTTCCTGCAGCGACTGAGTATTTTTTCTCATGACTAAATAACCTTACTTTTGTTTCTGAGAAAAACAGACTGGCTTATTTTAACTTCTGGTAACCATAAACTGCAACCCACATAGTTCAGGAAGAAATTGGTATTTTGAATACAAATCTTCCAACTATGCATGAACTGGGACACACTTTTTAAAAAAAGATATAGAGGAAAGCTGGACACGGTGGCACAAGCCTGTAATCTCAGCACTTAGGGAGGCTAAGACAGGAGAATCGCGAGTTCAAAGCAAACCTCAGCAACGGCGAGGCGCTAAGCAACTCAGTGAGACCCTGTTTCTACATAAAACACAAAATCGGGCTGAGGATGTGGGGTGGCTCAGTGGTGGAGTGCCCCTGAGTTCAATCTCTAGTACCAAAAAAAAGATATAGGAGAAAATCTTGAGCCAAATAAGACCTTGAAGATGAATTCATCAGTCTAGACCAGGGGTGTGCCAGCTATAGCCTGTGGGCCAAATCTAGCCTGCCATTTGTTTTCATAAATAAACACATTAGAAAAACGTCACAATCACTCATATATTGTTAACACTACTTACAAGTGTACTACAAGAGCAGAGTGAATAGCTAGAAGAAATCATATGGCTTACAAAGTCTAAAATACCTAGCCCTTACCAGAAAAAAAGTACTCTAGATGTCTGTCACCCTGGGTTGTACATAAAAGTCCCCTTATAGGGCTGGGATTGTAGCTCAGCGGTAGAGCGCTTGCCTCGCATGCATGAGGCCCTGGGTTCGATCCTCAGCACCACATACAAAGCAATAAAATAAAGACATTGTGTCCATCAACAACTAAAAGAAAAAAAAAGTCCCCTTATAGAAGGGGTCACCTCAGGGATTGTACTTCAATTGGTCTGCAGTTAAGATCCATGTATTATAACTAAAAACTTTTAAATTTCTCGAGTTGCTGAGATTACAGGTGTGCATCACCTTGCCTGGCTTGTGTCCCGTTTTTTAAAATAACAACTACTAACATCTATAAGATAAGTCTTGTAAAGTAAATCCACCTCCATTATTTCATTTGATCCTTAAGTTCCAGGAGCAGGAAGCACTGCTAACTCTGCTGGAGATGACAGAATTGAGACTCAGAGAATTTAGTCCTATTCCCAGTCTCCTATTTAGTAAAAAGTAGCTAAGAAACATGTGTAGGTCTTTTAAATTAAGTCCACTGGCCACAGGTGTTAACTGTACAAATTATATATATATATTTATTTATTTATTTGGCACTGGGGATTGAACTCAGGGGTACTCGACCACTGAGCCACATCCCCAGCCTGATTTTGTGTGTTATTTAGAGACAGGGTCTCACTGAGTTGCTTAGCACCTCACCGTTGCTGAGGCTGGCTTTGAACTCGCAGTTCTCCTGTCTCAGCCTCCCTAAGTGCTGGGATTACAGGCTTGCGCCACCACACCCAGCTTACAAATTACATATTTAGATTTTATTTTGGCATGTGGAATCTCACTTACTTTCAGTGTTTGTAGACATGGAACCATACCTACTGTTCCCAGAATCTTAGAAATCTGCCCTCCTAAAAGCAGCCTATGCTCTGTGGAACTCCTGGGATTCCTCAGGGTCACTGTGAGGACAAGATGTGTGTGTGTGTGCAGCTCCAATCCCTGTGCCTTCACTTTAAACAGAGTAGATATATTTTTACCTGTTCAAATATTAGGGTCACACATACATCTGTGTTTGAATAGAGTTTCATATGCAAAGACCATTGATGTGGCTCAGACCTCTGTCTACTGTTTTGACCCAAGAACATGAACACTGCTCCCAAATTCCTGACACTTCTTACACCATCAGTCAGTTCTCCCTGTTGGTATGAGTGATGTCCAAAGTAAGTTTCTCAGAATGCCAATACTCTCTTTTGAGAGAGTTTTTAACAGACCAGAACTTCCCACATCTGCTGTGATAACTGGAGTGGCTTATTACTGCTTCCTGCCTACGATTGTATACACTGTGCAATGCACTATAGGAAAGCACCAGTCTCATTCACTCTCTAGCTGGGTGGGCCACAGCATTTTCCCCCAATGTCTGCCTTAAGCCTAACCCAAATGCTCTCCACCTTGCTGCATCCCTTCACTTTCCCACTTTCCTATCTATGGAAGTGAGGCATTAATGATGGGGAAAAGGGGTGGGGTAAGACATCTTTTTACATTTCTTTCTGTTTCCAAAGAGGAAAGAACTTTTTATTCCCATCTTCACAGAAGTGAGAAACCCCACACTGGGCGGAACATAATCAGCTTTTCATTTCATGACCATATTTACACCCTTCCGTAAGAGGAGGATGACTAACTCATTAGTCAGAACCAGGATATTCAATGAGCTGAGTTTTTATCAGACTGAGACCTGAGTATATGAGATGGTGCTATGGTTAACCACGTCCTGATAAATCAAGGTCTGTTCTCAAATGTAGAGGGAGGATTAGAGTTAGAGGCAGTAGGAAACCTTCCCTGTCAATCTAGATTTAATTTTAAGAATGACAAGGACATCTTGAGTCACATCCATGAAATACCTTCACATTTCACGTTATCTGAGGAAGCAATATTAGTGAATCCTACACTCTAACGGCCAGAAGTAGCCTAGTGCCAGAAGTAGCCTAGTGCTCAAGAAAGCACAATCCTCCACCTTTCATTTATTTATTTTTTTAAATTGTGTTACTGGGGATGGAATCCAGGGCCTCAAGCATGCTAGACAAGCTACACCTCTAACCTACAGTCCCTAAGTCTTAAAATCTTAAATTAAAATTAGGGGCATCTTTGCTTTTTCTTTTTATAATAGTCATGTCTCTCACTTTACTATTTCTTAAAATATATGGTTCCCTTTATATATATATACACATAAATACTTTTAAACATAAATACCCAAATCAGGAGAATTGGATAAGCAGATAAATTCAGGAAGCCAAAAGCATGGAAGAAAAGGTCAGTCACCAGATTTTACATATGATTATCTGAACTTCTCTGGCCATTCAACTTCATATATTATTCCAAATATTCTATGTCACATGGTCCACAAGGTCTTCCTCTGGGACTCTGAAGTAATCAATAGCCATACTTGTCATTAAGATGGGTTCTGCCATCTCCACTTTGGCCTAGATCAAAGTATAAAAAAGAAAGATATTTACTCTTTCAAAGTCAAGAGGAAAAAGATATCCAGATATTTGTAGGCCAAAAGGAAAATAAATAAGGAAGTTTCTTCCATGATAAAATTTTACTTTTTGTATACAATTTTGGAATATAGTCCTTTTTTCACATCTACCTTAACATTTATTAGTAGATAAGAAACAAAAATTTCTAGTAACTAAACTTCTACTAATTACTAATATCTTAGAAATACCATCCATAGAAAAAGCAACATGTAATGAACAAATGAAGAAATAAGCATCTAATATATTGCCCTACGTGTGTATGTATGAACAAAAATTGTCAGTCTTTATAGAACGCAACTGAGAAGATCTTAAAAATGCCTTTGATTCAGTATGTTAACTTTTATTAGTTTTTTCTATAAATGTACCTCTATACTTTACATATTATATATATATTACAAAATTACATACATTATTGGTTACTTATTGCAGAGTTGTTTGTAAAGGCAAGAGACTGGAAACATGCTGGGCGTGGTGGCACATGCCTGTAATCCCAGCACTTTGGGAGGTTGAGACAGGAGAATAACGAGTTCAAAGCCAGCCTCAGCAACAGTGAGGTGCTAAGCAACTCAGTGAGACCCTGTCTGCACATAAAACACAAAAAAGGGCTGGGGATGTGGCTTGGTGGTCAAGTACCCCCGAGTTCAATCCCTGGTACAAAAAAA